>PVKU01004399.1:0-148163 GCA_004027475.1 Anoura caudifer
TGCTTGATCGGTTAGCCAATGATGGGTAAGATTCCTCAAGGGAGGAATGACCTAAGACAGGCATGGTCATGTGGAGGCCCCAGGGAAGGACTTGGGGGGCTACAGCAAAAGAGGGCGATGGACCCTCGCCCCTGGGCTAGGATATAGCCTGAGTCCTCATTCTGTCTGCAAGAAGTCTCCTAATCTCTTGGCTGCCTTGCTTACTCTGCCTGACTTACACCTGAAACAATGACAGAGGGTGGTGCAGCCCTGTGCTGGAAAGGGCGGGTTCCTCAGGTGATCAGGCCTAAGGAAGAATAAATAAAATCCTGTGAAACCTGCTTTGCTAAGAATGCTCTCAATTAAATGATAAGGGCCCGAGCAGGAAATAAGTTTGTTTCCCAAAGTTTTGTAGCCTTTTAGCTAAAAGACCCTGACTCAGAATAAGTCCTCAGAGTTCTTTTTATGTTATGTATTGTTTGATCCTTACTGCCTAACAATGATTAATGAGCTTTACCTGTATTCCTGTGCAAAATGAACCCAATAAAAGCCCACTGAGGAAAAGGCTCTTGGCCATTCTGCTTTGAGAGATTGGCCACCTTTCCTCCCCAAGCAGATCATGTCTTGGTCGACTTATTCTTATCTGTGGAGGCTGGGGGTCCCTGCGGGTGGAGCCCCCCACAGTAAGTGCTACTTTAAGACATATATTTTTCAAGTCACACATCATTGAAGGGTAAATGATAAAGAGATAATTTGTCTTCTGAAAAAGATGAGCTGTATCTACTAAATATTAAATCAGAAAACAATTATAAAAGTTTTAAGAGATTAAACAGATAACCATACCTGTTACACTTTAAAAGACCGTATGTCTACATACAGGTTGCACCACCAAGACTTTTGTAATGGGTGGAGTGCTTTTTAAAATATCCTGTTTTCTTTCACACATTATTAAAAAGATCCAAATGATTTCAAAACGTACAGGAGAAAGCTCAAATACTGTGTTAAAAAAAGAATGGCTGCATTTGGTTAATAAAATCAAACTTACAGGAGCTATATTACAATATAATTAACTTTATAGTAATATTAAAACTTAAAAACTTAATATTTTGAGAAAAAAAGGTATTGAGGGTAGCTAGGAGGATATTTTCCTCTCAGTCTACAAGACTGAATAATCATGTGAAATATACTTCAGTCTGACCCTTCTAAGTCTCATCTGACTCAAATTGGTAGACTGATCTAATCAATATGAAATAGCATGTACAATAAATCTATAAACTCAGTAATTACAGTAAATAAATTTGAAAAACATAGTAAGTATATTTATTATATTATAATAATTATAACAAATACACTTGAAAACTGAAAACAAAACAAAAACCTAGGGTAAATAATAGATGCCCTATACCAACACATTGCACCTATGCCTAGCTATTTTCACTAGAAGTGTCTCACAAGTATGACTGATATTTGGCTGCTTCTCACTAACAAGATTAGCCAAACCTGTTTACTTCATCACCTGAAGAGGTATTAACTGCTGAAGTCGCCATTTTGCCAATGTCTTCCCAGCTTTTCCCAGCAAAGCAAAAACCTCTGCTGCCATGTTGAAGATGCTCTTTCATGCTCAGCACAAGTTCCCTCCCATAATGCCTTTAAGAACATCCCCAGCATGCATCAGATAATGTTTTTTCTAGGTCACAAAATGGTATAGCTGTAATCCTATCTCTTTGTGTTGAAATCAGGATATGTAGGAGACAGTGTTGCTGCCTATACACTTGATGTACACTGTGTATATCTGTTTCTTTATTTCAGCAATCACGCCTGATTTTTAAATATGCAACTATCTAAAGTCAGGAGTTAATTGTACATAATTTAATCTAAAGCTTATACTTAAGGAATCTTATGGACACACTAGAGGTGGTACGTACTGACAAAGCATGATATTACAATCCAACTTTATTAGACATCATGAAAAGGGGGAAAACTAAGTTTTGGGATTTGTATGTTTGGAGAGAAATATAAAGGATTCATTACTGTAGAAGGGGAGCAGACAGCACAATGACAATTGCAATGTTCAACAGCTGCTACTAAGGAGTAACTACTAAACGTCCCTGTAGACTAAATCTTGCTGCTAAATTAAATCAAATTAAATTAAATTAAATTGTGCCATGGTATAGACTTTAATTTTGTTTGTAAAGTATTCCATTTACAAGGTCTTTGTCTCTAGGGGAACACAGTTAATGATTTTAACATGCTAATCAAAAATAATTGCTACAGGCCCTGGCTGGTGTACCTCAGTGGATTGAGCCCAGGCCTGCAAACCAAAGGGTTGTTGGTTCAATTCCCAGTCAGGGCACATGCCTGGGTTGGGGGCCTGATCCTCAGTAGAGGGCGCGTGAGAGGCAACCATACTTTGATGTTTCTCTCCCTCTCTTTCGCCTTCCCTCCCTCACTCTCTAAAACTAAACAAATAAAATAAAGAACTGTTACAGAACTTGACTTTAAAATTAACTCACTGTTATAATAAATATGTTTTGTTCCACTGATGAATAGATAGCAGTCCTCCCTTATCTGTGGTATCACCTTCTGCAGTTTCAGTTACCCATGGTCAACTACGGTCTGAAAATTTAAATGAAGAATTCTAGAAATAAACAATGTGTAAGTTTTAAACTGCGCACCATTTGCCCTGGCTGGTGTAGCTCAGTGGATTGAGCGCGGGCCTGTGAACCAAAGGATTGCGGTCTGATTCCTAGTCTGGGCACATGCCTGGGTTGCAGGCCAAGAGGCAACCACACATTGATACTTCTCTCCCTCTCTCCTTCCCTTACCCTCTAAAGATAAATAAATAAAATCTTTTTAAAAAAAGGAAAGAAAATTAAACTGTGAGCCATTCTAAATAGTGTGACAAAATCTCACACCTTCTTGCTCCATCCCAGCCAGGATGTCAATCATCCCTTTGTCCAACATATTAAGCTATATACATTCCCCACCAATTAGTCACATAGTAGCCATTTCAGTCATCAGAACTACTATCACAGTATCAGTGCTTGTGTTCAAGTAACACTTATTTTATTGTTAAATTGTTCTATTTATTATTAGGTATTGTTGTTAATCTCTTACTGTGTCTAACTGATAAATTAAACTTTACCAACACGATGGATATACAGTAAATTTATGCAACTATACCTTTGTGTCACATGACCTATCCTCTACATTTGCTAGGGAGGAACAAGTTTAATAGGTTAGCTGTTTGTTAATGTTGTTTCCTGGTCCTTTATACTGTTAAAAATCATACAGCCACATATTCTTAAACCATTTCCTACAAAATGATGTAATAAGTCAGTAAAATGAGAAAGTCAGCTACTAGGCCACCAGAATGTGAAACTGTATCATGGTTTTTAAAAAATTCACTGTGTTCTTCATTACTAAATACACCTTATAAATGAGACTAATAAAAGAACACAGAGACTGATAGATCTGTTGAAGATCCAAATCTTACGGCCATTAAGTCAATTCTCAAATATTACCACTAGTAAAGAAGAACATAGATATTCCAAAGGCTGAAGATAACTCAAAATGCATTTTTATTCTTAACACTTCATTATGGGTATGTTTGATGTTTCAGAAATTAAAGAATTCTTTTTTAATTAAATTTATTGGGGCAAGAAAATTCTTAACTAAAGAAGGAAGCCACATGAAGCCAAATATACAGTAAGTAGCCATGAAAAAGGACTCCTAGAGGTAATGTCTCCATGTTAAGGATGAGGAGATATTTTCCATTCTCTTCTCTTTTTTAATGTTTATTTGTTTACCTGGCCTAGATGTGCTTCACTAAGGTAAGAAATGCAAGGGAGATAAAAGAATTAGTTGTTTCTGTCTTGAAGTGTATTTTGGGATAGCCAAGGCAAAGCTATACCAATAGAGTCTCTAAAGTGTCACAGACACTCCAAAATGGCTATAAACTCTTGAAAACACTGGCTAGATGTTCCTGCTAATGCTTCTGCTGACTCTTACTCTTTACTTTGGTAGTTTTTTCTTGTATGTGTAGATGGGCTTCAGGCCAACTGTTATAGATGTTTATCTATCTGTGTAGTGTGCGTGTGTGTGTGTGTGTGTGTGTGTGTGTGTGTGTGTGTGTAAACAGAGAGAGAGACAACACACACAAGGAAGCAAGAAGATTCTCTGTAGGTAAATAAGTTAACTTTAGAAGCCTGAATACTATGCCTTCATAAAGGCACCATTTTCCCTTTCCCAAAGGGAATGCTAACTTTATTGGTATTGTACCTCCTTTGTTAATCATGAGGTAGCATGCTGCCGAAAGAGCTGAATGCAGAAAGAGTTAATTCTGGCCTGCTGATAAAAATCTTTGGCTATGTTTAAGATTTTTCTAATAAAGGTTAATCAGTAGAATTTAGCAATTATCAATACAAGAACATTAAGTCTTTCAGATTTCTTTATACCTGGAATTCAAAATTTGTTATGAGCACATACAAACTACTAGATCTTCTGTTTCAACTTTATAATCTATTATAATGAAAGCACTTCTCAGAACACCATAAATACAGGAGAGACACCACTGTATAAAGGGTTTTGATCCTGGTTCAGCAGCTTACTGAGCTATAAAACCTGACTGAAACAAATTAAATTACTCCTAGTCTGTTTCCTCATCTGTAAAATGAGAAAGTTGCATTCAGATTTTAAGACATCACAGACCAGTAAAAAATTTATAAAGAAAGAAGGAAGGTGAGGGGAATAATATAACTGTTGACTTTTTGGCAGGTAGGAACACTAAAAAAAAAAAAAAAAGCCCTACCACTTACCATTACAATCATTTCACAAAATACAGAATATGTTTAATGCCCCAAAATTAGAAGGATATATCTTATAATAAGAAGCAATCCTTTAAATGGTAAAAACTTAGCTTTGAAGCATTCATGGCCCCTTGTCCTTATTTTCTGCACTTTACGATGGATCAGTAAAAAAAACTCTTCACTGACCAGCACTGGTCTAAAAATAAATGTTTGGGAAATACTAGACTAGGTTAGCTTCAAGGTCCGAGACTCAAACACTATTTTTTCTGATTTTAGGTGTTCTGTTGTAAATATTTCTTTTATTCTTTATTATTGTCTACAACAGGTACCTCAGTGAATTACAGTGCAAACACTTAAATTTTTGAAGATCAGAAATACGTTTAAAACAGTTTAAGAAAAATAGTAACTATGATAAACTTGAATTTATTGCAGGAAAGTGTATACTACTACAGATTTAACTTCATCAATAATAATGAACCATTCACTGATCTCTTACTATTAAGCCTATTTTACAGATGAGGAAATTGAAACAAAGGGAAGCTACATATCTTGCCAAGACACACACAGATTAGAACTCCAACCTGTTACTCCATTTTTTCATTTTGTAAAGAAAAAGGTTTTATTTAGATTTTAATGATCACTTCCCCTTTTATAAAGGAGTGACAGATGGTTTAAATCTTAGGAGTTGCACAGGGAAAATTTTTCCTATTACTTTTCCAAATACTACCTTTTTAAACACAAACATAAATGATGGCAGGATTTTTCCACTATAAGAAGAGTCAATATGCCTGTTGTTATGAGCAGTTAATTTTCTCCAAAAGCTGATAAAAACACAAGTTTGGAATTTTTAAAGGACAAATACTTACAGATTTCCTCTTTTTCTCTTAAGAAGAACACGTATATCTTTCACGATTTCAATCTGCAATAAGAGACAACATTTATGGGTACCATGACAAGAAAAAAAGAACCCCTCGAGTGCTATTTGTGAACCATAGCTCATGATGAGCCACGTACCAAAGGAAAAACAAAAAATGACTAGAGATGAGTGGTTAATAAGAAGTAATGCTACTAGGATCTCAGAAAAGTAAAAGTAACTGAGTCTGACTCTAAGAAACAGCAGTTCAAATTCTATGAACAAATGGCAAGATTAAAAAATAAGCAGCGGAACTAATAGACATTTTCCCAAGAAGACATACAGATGGCTAATAGGTAGATGAAAAGTATGCTCAACATCACTAATCATCAGGGAAATGCAAATCAAAACCACAATACAATAGCACTTCACCCTTGTTATAATAACTATTAGCAAAGAGACAAGAGATAATAAGGGTTGGCAAGGATGTGGAGAAATGGGAACCATTGTATACTGTTGGTGGGAATGTGAATTGGTGCAGCAACTATGAAAAATAGAATGGTGGTTTCTCAAAATACTAAAAAGAAATCTACCATATGATTCGGCAACTCCACTTCTGGGTATATATCCAAGGGAAATGAAAACAGAGTATCAAAAAGATGTCTGTACCCCCATGCTCATTGCAGTATTGATTCAAAGTAGTTAAGAAAGCAAAACAACCTAACTGTGTGCCAACAGATGAAGAGATAAAAAAGATGTGGTATACATATACAGTAGAATATTGTTCAGAAATAAGAAAGAAGGAAATCCTGCCATTTGCGACAACATAGATGGATGTTGAGGCCATTATACTTAGTGAGATAAGCGGGCAGAGAAAGACAAATATTGTACAATATCAGTTATATGTGAAATCTGAAAAAGCTGAAGGCATGGAAACAGTAAAATGGTGGTAACTAGGGGTTGGGGAATAAGGGGAAATGTGAACATCTTGTTAAAGGGTACAAATTTTCAACTAAAAAATAAGTTATGAAGATCTAATATACAGCATAGTGATTATAGTCAACCATACTATGTTCTATTCTTCAAAACTGCTATGAGACTAGATCTTCAATGTCCTCACCACAAAAAAGAAATGATAGTTATGTGACATGATGAAGGTGTTAGCTAATGTTATGGTGGTAATCATATCACAACATACAAATGTTAACAGAATAACATAGTGTATACATTAAACTTACACAATGTTATATGTCAATTATACCTCAATAAAAATTAGAAAGAAAATGCAAGAAGCTGTAGTCATGTTCTTAACAAATTTGTACCTCTTAGTCCTCCATAGTCAGGATAGGAGCCAACTTAGAGACAGAGCTGAAGGCTGACCACAGGAAACTAATCAGACATTCCCACCCACAAATGCCTGTAGGTACCTATTTTCCCAACAAAATGAAAAATGAGCCTTGGCTGGTGTGGCTCAGTGGATTGTGCCTGTGAACCAAAAGGTGTCCTGTTTGATTCCCAGTCAGGGCATACACCTGGCTTCCAGGCTGGGTCCCCAGTAGGGGGTGCAGAAGAGGCAACCACACGTTGATGTTTCTCTTCTTCTCATTCTCCCTTCCTACCCCTCTCTCCAAAAATGAATAAATAAAATCTTTTTAAAAGACAAGATATTTTCATGCCCTCTCAAGGAATATACAGATCAGATTTGTGATGTTCTTCAAAACATATACACTAGGGTTTAGGAGTCAGTTTACAGTTAAGGCATTACCATGTTTTGGAATACGCAGGAGAAAACTATAATACCATCTGACTACTCAGAACAGTAAAATAGGGCCCTTTGGTAATTTGATATTGCTTACTTATATATTTCAACCCCCCCTGGGGTATCCTGGTCATGATAAAATGATTCTGAAAAACTAAGCTTTTATTTTCACTCAGTGGTACTCAGTACTACTTTCATATGATTATGAGAATAACCCTTCAATTTTTAAAAATCTATACAGTCCAATGGAAGTCATAGCTGGTAGTAATTAAGACAGTTAATTTTCTCCTTTGCTACCATTAGAAGGGTGAAGGAAAGGATGATTTATACCCGGGTGTATTACTAACAAGAGTACGTCTTTTATTTTTCTTTAAAAGAACTACTTTCCAACACCAGGTTACTATCCACAATCTACTTTTGGGGAGGGGGTGCTGGTGACAGTACCACTACATGTGTGAATACAAATGGTTTAGACCATTTATAAACAGAAAGCATGCTATTTAACACTGTATTTTTCTCCCAGAGGACTAACATTTATTATTAACACAAAGAAGAGGTAACTTCATATATAGTCGTGTGCTACATTTAACGACATTCTTGGTCAACAATGGACCACATATACAATGGTGGTCCTATAAGATTATAGTAGAGCTGCCCTGGCTGGTGTAGGTCAGTGTATTGAGTATGGGCTGCAAACCAAAAGGTTACCGGTTCAATTCCTAGTTGGGGCACATGCCTGGGTTGCAGGCCAGGTCCCCAGTAGGGGGCCACATGAGAGGCAACCACACATTGATGTTTCTCTCTCTGTCTTTCTCTCTCCCTTCCCTTCTCTCTAAAAATAAATAAGTAAAATCTTTTAAAAAATTATAGATTTGGCCCTGGCTGATGTACCTCAGTGGATTGAGCACGGGCCTGCGAACCAAAGGATCGCGGTTCGATTCCCAGTCGGGCACATGCCTGGGTTGTGGGCCAGGTCCCCAGCGGGGGGCACGTGACAGGCAAGCACACATTGATATTTCTCTCTCTCTCTCCTTCCTTTCCCCTCTAAAGATAAAATAAATAAAATCTTTGAAAAATTATAGAATTGTAAAATAATAATAATAATAAAAGAGTGTAGTAGAGCTGAAAAATTCCTGTTACCTAGTGATATAACATTGTGACATCATAGCACAACACATTACTCTCATGTTTGTGGTGATGCTGGTGTAAACAAACCTACTGCACTGCCAGTTGTATAAAAGTACAGCACATGCAAATGTATACAGTAACAGTTGATAATGATAATACATGACCATGTAACTGGTTTATGTATTTAGTACACCATACATTTAATCATTATTTTAGAGTGTACTCTTTCTACTTAAAAAAAAGTTTGTTTTAAAACAGTATGCTGTATTACGTAGGCAGCAGCCTCATATATCTCATGATTATGCATCACTTGATTGCATTGTTTTCTCTTGTGCTTGATTTAATTTCGTGTTTTTTTTACAGTAACATACTGCACAGGCCTGTAGCCTAAGAGCAATTAAGCGACACATGACTATACATATTAAAATAAAGTCTAAGGAACTCACAAAGAGAATGTTGGGGAGAAAACTTAGTATTTCTACATACAAATGTATATATTTCCCCCACCTCACAGATTAATTCAGGGAACTGATAAACACAAAAAACAAACTTTCTATAAAATGATTTGAAGACGTATAGGTGGTAGAGCAGGGGGTGGGGGTAGGGCTACAAAACTATCCACTAGTTTGCTTAATTTGGAAAATAATTTCATTAGTGAATATTCACAAAGGATAGTTAATACTTGATAACTGGTACTATGCAGAAATTTAAGAGGATAATCAAAAGTATCATGGAATTCTCTCAGCTGGATGAGAGTTCCCATTTCAACCTTCTAACTTCCAGTCTCACAGCTCTCATCAATTGGGAAGAATGAAGCAACTCAGAGGTTCTTTAATACAAAAGAAAGACACAATTTTTCTCAGTGTCTACAACTTTAAAGGACATTTCTTTCATCATAAAAAAGAGAGAAAGGAAGCATTGGCTGCCAAGTAGATAAATGGAAAACAAAACACATTTTCTACCCTAGCCCAATTAAGTTTATCTACATAAGACAAAATCTGCCCGTACACTTGCCTCTCTCCTAGCCTCCCCCTACAAAACAGCACCCACCTTTTAATCAACCTACTCGAATAAACTGAAGAAATAACTTAATATAAGAACTGAGCAGATTATCACCATGCAGGTTCCACTTACAGTTTGTGGGGAAGAGGGATAATCTTGCTAAAATTATAGTGCAAATTTTAGTCATACTTTTTACTTTCACAGATATACAAGTTTTTGTAATATAAGAAAGTTTGAAATCTCTAGCATAGCAAATTTTTAACAGACTGAAGCATATAATATGGTCATTTCTACTTAACAATCACCTGGTGGTATGAAAAAAGAGACAACACAGCATCTAGAGTTTATCATCCTTCAATTAGGGAATGAGGAAGCACTGAAAAAGCTTTGCTCACTGAATGAGTCTGAGGGAACAGAACTACATCCATGCAGCTAACAGAGTGATTAAGGAAAAAGCAATACAAATCCAAGGTGGTGGTGTTGCTCAACTTCAGACAACCCTCATATTTTGAGTCAAAGTTAAAGACAAACCATTATTAATGTGCTTAGGTTCTGCCCTCTCTTCAAATAAGTTAGTCTGTTAACCAATATTTTGAAAACATTATTCTAGAAGTACGTACTAATAAACTTCTAATAGCATCTGTTGGAAATATTTCAAGCATGATGCATCCTCCTCCTGTACTTAATATCAAGGATCAATCTTAGTAAATTTAAAAACAAATGTTTCAGCAAAGAGTAGAAAATATTGACAAAGCCCTAAGCAGTGCTCAAATCTAAAAGAAAATTCTGGTGAATCCTTTACAAAACATTTCCCTAAGCCATGTTCTTTTATAGGTTTTCTTCTTAATTTACTGGGGTGACACTGGTTAACAAAATTATAAAGGCTTCAGGTGCACAATCCCACAAAACATCATCTGTACACTGTAGGTGTGCGTTTCCCACCCCTACATGTCTTCTTTTACATAAATATATATGTCATATGGTAGCAAGTAGTAGTAGATGAAAACGGCCATTCTGTTATGTAGTTCAAGGATTAGAAATGTTGCAATCAAGAAATAATGTAGGTACAAAACAGTATGTGTGACTCCATTATATATACATATACTTGCGTAGGTACATAATCATAGAAAAATTAGCAAGATATCCACCAAATATTAATGCTAGTCATTTCTGTGTAGTAGAATTACAGGTATGTTTTTCTACTTTGTATTCTTTGTGCTGATTTAGTATCTTCCAAATTTTCCATAAATAAAAATTGTTTACTTAAAATTTGATTTAAAAGTCACAAAGGAACAAGAAAATGACATTTCAAACAGACCTAAAGGACTTTCATAAGCCAATCAGAGTACCTACTGGAGGCTGCTGCTCTGAATTCATGATAGAGTAGAATCCTTTCTTTTCTGCTTAAGAACCTACTTGAGTATAAGTGGTCCAGAAGCCTTAAATGATCGTAAGATTGTGAGTCACCTGACTCATATATATTAAAAATGTATTAAAGAAATGTTATAACCTAAGTAAAACAACCCAACATCTATTGTGTACAGGGCAAAGAGCATGGAGATAATTCCAGATTGTCATAGACTAGAATGTTGCTTCTAGTCTATGTTGCTAGAATGGAAAAGTAGGGTAACGTAAAACAAAAAGTGTTTTTAAAACATGCATGGTATCTCAACAAAACTGTTTAAAAAACTGAAACATTACAAAATAAAAAATTCAAAGTAAAAGTATCTTTTTAATTCAATCATCTACAAATAACAGCTTTTAAGGCAGATTTTATTACATACACCCAGATGTGCAACTTTCTTTCTAAAAAAAATGCCTCTCTTACATAACTTTCCATGTCCAAACACATAGATCTACCTAATAATTTTTAACAATTCAATGGTATTCCACTGTATGATCATAGCAAAATTAATTATAAGCAATCTTCCCTATTGATGGACATATTGGATTTTTCTAACTTCTCATTAGAAATACAGCAATGAACATTCTTAGTAATATAATTATGCCAGTGCTTCTATAGGATACATTTCTAACAGAATTGCTGAGTCAAAAGCGTATGACCATTTTAGATTTTAGTCTATTAAAATTGCCCTCCAGGTCTAGAAGCAGAGATACCCTAGGTTCACAGATGGCAAACACAAGGCCTGCAGGCTAAATCCAGCACTCCATCTTGTTTCTACCTGGCAGTGACAGCACCCAGCTCTCGCTTAACTGATAAGAAACAGTTTACATTTATACAGTCCTAAAATTATATTCGGCCCTTTGAAGGCAACCGTAAGGCTGATGTGGCCCCTAGTGAAAATGAATTTGACACCCCTGCCCAAGTTTCTTTTTTTTTTTTAAAGTCTTTTGATTT
Organism: Anoura caudifer; assembly: GCA_004027475.1. NCBI lineage: Eukaryota > Metazoa > Chordata > Mammalia > Chiroptera > Phyllostomidae > Anoura > Anoura caudifer. Next base: position 11,889 of record PVKU01004399.1, read on the forward strand.
ATTTACTTTTACAGAGAGGAGAAGGAAGGGAGAAAGAGAGGGAGAGAAACATCAATGTGCAAGAGATATATGGATTGGTTGTCTCTTGCACACCCCCAACAGGGGGCCTGGCCCACAAGCCAGGCATGTACCCTAACCAGGATTCAAACTGGTAATCTTTCGGTTCAATCCACTGAGCCACACCAGCCAGGGCAATACCCTAGTTTCAATGATCATACCCAGCACCTAGATCTTGGGTTTCCAATTACCATTCTCCAATTAAAAAAAAAAAAACAAAAAAAACAAAAAAAACACCAAGGTTCTTTGGAGAACTAGTTGATTCCAGAGCTAGGGCAGGAAAAATGAAACTTGAACCTAGAATCTTCTGGTGCCAGAAAGCAAGAAAATGCTTTTTAAAAAAGTGGAGACAGGAGAAGGAAGATGGTTATGTGGTAGGAGGGAGCAGATTCCACTTCCCCCTACACACGGGAGAAAAACCTGGACGATCTACAGAGGAACAGAGCAAACAACCAACAGAAATATAGCATATTTGAAAATACGAGATCAAAAATTGTAGCGGACATTGAAAAACCAGACGGTAAGGAGAGCACTTCAGAACAGTAAGAGCCCAGGGATCAGCACAGAGAGCAGGGCAGCTGAGGCCCCAGGCGGGTGCTTGCCAGGCTCGCCACAAGACCCTAGGGAGGGAGCTGGGTCAACGGCTCTCTCCCCAGCCAAACAAGGTTTCAGCAGCACCGGGAGAGACCTGGTTGCTTGAAGTCTCACAAAGAGGAGTTAAGATCTCAGTGGCAAACACACTGATGATGTGAGCACCCACGCATAGCCCTGGGAGGAGTGCACGCTGGAGCTGGGAGCTGGTGTGACTGCAGGCACCCACGCGTGTGAACAGAGCCAACTGCGCGACCAACCAGAGGCGCCCGCAAGGCTGAAGACCCTGTAGCCCATGCCGGGAAGCCAGGGAATGCGAGTGATCCATGGGAGAACCAGAGCACACACATGTGAACTCAGGGAATGCGCACGATTCATGGGAAAGCTAGAACTCACTCCTGGGAAATTAGGGTGAGTGCACGCAAACCAGGAAATCTGGAGTCCACACCCGAAAACTCGGGGCAGGTGCATGCCACGTAGGAGACCTGAGCTCAAACCCATCAACTGGGGAAAGTGCGCACTCGCCAGGAGGCTCAGAACATATGCCCCAGGCCCTGTGTAGAGAGGCACAGGGCTAAGTCTGTGGAGAGTGCACGGTTAGCCCTGGGGAGAGTAGTCCAAAGATAACTGAGTGCTGAACAGGCAGAAAAGCCATACCATCACGCCTCAGCCATTGCAGCCAGCAAGACCAGAAAAACCGGCTTGGCAAGTTTGAAAACAGCAAGAGTTCTTTTTTTTTTCTTTTTAATAATTTATTTTTTATTATTTTTTCATTACTTTTATCTTTTTAACGCCTCAACTCCTTTTGCTTCTCTTTACTTCTTTCTTGTTTTATTCCTTCTTCCTTTCTGCCCAATTTTATCTCTTCCTCCTTCCTCTTTTTTCTTTTTTCATTTATTTCTTCTTCCTCTTTTCTCTTTTTAAATACTCACAAGTGAGAAGACAGGAAAAAAGAAACCCTGGAACTGTGAAAAAACCAGAGTTGGTCCCAAAGGGGGGGGAATTCCAACAGCTCAGACAGTGGAAGCTGTGAACACCAGGATACCGGAAATAGACAGCACCACTGAATCTCACAGGTATTCTACCACAGAGGTTCAAACCATAAATCAAGGGAGCAAGAACAGATCAATTTAAGAAGCAGAGGCTAACAGGAAGAGTCTCATAAACAATGGGAACACAAAGAAACAATCCCCAAATGAAAGGAAAGGAGGAAGCCCCAGAAAGAATGCTAAATGAAATGGAGGCAACTCAACTATCAGATTTTGAGTTCAAAGCAATGGTTGTCAGGAAGCTCCATGAGCTCTCAATGAGCTACCACAAACTACAGGGAAGCTATGATGAACTTCACTGCAAACTATATCAACATGAATAAGGAAACAGAAACTATCAACAAGGGCCAAGAGGAAATGAAGAATACAATTTCTGAACTGAAGAAGACAATAGAAGAATCAAAAGCAGAATCGATGAAGCAGAACATTGAATCAGCGAGTTAGGGGAAAAAGTAGAAAAAAACACCCAGAAAGAGCAAGAAAAGGAAAAGCAGCTCAGAAAGAATGAAGAGGGATTAAGAGAAATGCAAGACAATATGAAACATAATAATATCTGTATAATAGGGATTCCAGAAGAAGACCAAGCGATAGAAAATCTATTCGGAAAAAGTAATGATGGGACTTCTGGCCAAGATGGAGATGTAGCTGGATACACTGTGCCTCCTCTCACAACCAAATTAAGGACAACAAAAGTATAGAAACAGACAAGCAAACAAAAAAAAAATGCCCAACTAGGACAGAGAGAAAATTGAACTGTGCGGGAGTCCAACAACAACGATTCATCCAGACCAGTAAGAGGGGCGGAGTCAGCGGCCAGCGGAGCCGGCAGCCGCCAGAGTCAGATCGCAGAGGGATAAGCTGGTGGTCCCAGCGCGCAGTCACTCCAGGTGCACAGGCGGCAGCGTTGCAGAACACGGGGAGGCCAGGAGGGGCACACAAGTTGGTGGACTGCAGACACATATATGCGCAAGATAAACAGGGGAAAATGGGCAGCAAGGCAGACTCCCCGATACAGGGCCCCAGTGTGGGGAAGTGAAGCCTAAAAGCACCCATTGAACATTCTTATAGGGGCTGAGGTGCTGGGAGGGAGTCCCAGCCTCACAGGAGAGTTCATTGGGCAGACCCCCAGGGTTCCTGGAGCATGCGAAGGCCCACCCACATGAAAAACAGCACCAGAAGGGCCCAATATGATAGGGGAAAGAGGCTGAAGGGACTGGAATCCCGAGATAGCCCAGGGCAAGCCATTGTTCTCTTTCGGACCCGGCCCCCACATCCAGCATCACAACCCAGCGACTGGGCTTCCCCGCTCTGGTAAACGCCTAAGGCTCTGCTCCTCAATACATAACAGCCCTGACCAGACAAAAACGATAAAAACAAAACCAAGGATGGCTCAAAGGGGGAGAACAGACCAAGGGCCCAGAGCTAATTCATCTGAGTTACCAGGAGGTGGTCAACCTATCAGATGCAGAGCTCATAGCACCGGTAGGCAACCTATCAGAACCACATTTCAAAGCTATGGTGATCAGGAAGCTCACAGAATTGGCTGATTTTGATCACAAATTAGAGGAACAAATGGAGGCTACAATAAGTGAAATGAAGAAAAATGCACAGGGGCCCTGGCTGGTGTAGCTCAGTGGATTGAGCAAGGGCCTGTGAACAAAAAGATCGCAGTTCGATTCCCAGTCAGGACACATGCCTAGGTTGCAAGCCAGTTCCCAGCAAGGGATGCACGGGAGGCAACCACACATTGATATTTCTCTCCCTCTCTCCTTCCCTTCCCCTCTAAAGATAAAATAAATAAAATCTTAAAAAAAAAAAAGAAAAATGCACAGGGAACCAATAGTGATGGGAGGAAAACAAGTACTCAAATCAATGAAGTGGACCAGAAGGAAGAAAGAAACAACCAAACAGGAAAAAAGGAAGAAAAAGAATTCAAAAAAATGAGGAGAGGCTTAGGAACCTCCAGGACATATTTAAACATCCCAACATCTGAATTATAGGGGTACCAGAAGGGGAAGAGGAAGAGAAACAAGTAGAAAACTTAACTGAACAAATAATAAAGGAGAACTTCCCCAATCTGGCAAAGAAAACAGACTTCCAGAAAGCTCAGAGAGTCCCAAAGAAGGTGGACCCAAGGAGGAACACAACAAGGCACATCATAATCACATTAGCCAAGGTTAAACTGAAGGAGAGAATTGCAGAAACAGCAAGGGATAGAGGCAGAGTTACCTACAAAGGAGTTCCATCAGACTGTCAGCTGATTTCTCAAAACAGACCTTACAGGCAAGAACGGGCTGGAAAGAAGTATTCCAAGTCATGAAAGGCAAGGACCTACATCCAAGATTGCTCTATCCACCGAAGCTATCATTTAGAGTGGAAGGGCAGATAAAGTGCTTCTCAGATAAGGTCAAGTTAAAGGAGTTCATCATCACCAAGCCCTTATTATATGAAATGTTAAAGGGACTTATCTAAGAAAAAGAAGCTCAAAAATAGGATAGTAAAAACAGCAAACTCACAGATATTAACAACCACACCTAAAACAAAAGTAAACTAAACAAGCAACTAGACCAAGAGCAGGAACACAGAAATGGAGATCACATGAAGGGTTTGCAACAGGGGAGTGGGAGGAGGAGAGAGGGAGAAAAGGTACAGACAATAAGTAGCACTGACAGAGGGTAGAAAATAGACAGGGGGAGGGCAAGAATAGTGTGGGAAAAGTAGAAGCTAAAGAACTTATGAAACATGGACATGAACTAAAGGGGAGAATGTGGGTGGGAGGGAGGGTGGAGGGGAATGATGGGGAAGAAATGGGACAATTGTAATACCATAATCAATAAAATATAATTTTTAAAAAAGTAATGATGGAAAACTTCCCTCATTTAATGAGGGAAAAAGTTACACAAATCCAGGAAACACAGAAAGTCCCAAACAAGAGGAACCCAAAGAGGCCCACTTCAAGACACATCATAATTAAAATGGCAAAATTCCAAGACAAAGAGAGCATCTTAATGGCAGCAAGAGAGAAAAAGGAAGTAACATACAAGGGAGCCCCGATAAGGTTAGCAGCTGATGGCTCAATGGAAACACTCCAAGCCAGAAGAGAATGGCAAGAAATATTCCAAGTAATGAGAACCGAAGGCTGGCAGCCAAGACTACTTCACCCAGCAAGGCTTTCATTCAAGATAGAAGGCCAAATAAGGAGTTTTCCAGACAAAAGAAGTCTAAAAGAATACATCTCTACCAAACCAGTTCTGCAAGAGATGCTAAAGGGACTGCTTTAAGGAAAGGAAGGAAAAGAGAGAGAGAGAGAGGAACACAGGTATAAAAATGGCAATGAATAAGTACCTATTAATAATAACTTTAAATGTAAATGGATTAAATGCTCCAATCAAAAGGCATACAGTAGCTGAATGGATAAGAAAGCATGACCCACACATATGCTGCCTACAAGAGACGCACCTCAGGACAAAAGACCTATGTAGACTGAAAGTGAAGGGCTGGAAACAAATTTTCCAAGCAAATGCTCAAGGGAAAAAAAGCCAGGGTAGCAATACTCATATCAAACAAAATAAACTTCAAAAGAAGAGCCATAAAGAGAGACACAAAAGGTCACTTCATAATACTCAAGGGAAGAATCCACCAAGAAGACATAAACATTGTAAATATATATGCACCCAACATAGGAGCTCCTAAATACATCAAGAAAATCTTTGAGGACTTCAAGAAAGATATTGACAGCAACACAATTATAGTAGGGGATTTTAACACCCCACTGTCAAAAATGGACAGATCTTCCAAACAAAATATCAACAAAGATATTGTGGCATTGAACAACACTCTAGATGAAATGGACTTAACAGATATATATAGAGCCCTTCATCCCAAAAAAATTAAAAACACATTCTTTCCAAACACACATGGAACATTCTCAAAGACAGACCACATGAGAGGACACAAAACAAGCCTCAACAAATTCAAGAAAATTGAAATCATACCAAGCATTTTCTCCAACCACAAGGGACTGAAACTACAAACCAACCCCAAGGGGAAAAACCCAAAATCCTCAAAATCATCGAGATTGAATAGCATGCTATTAAATAATGAATGGGTCAAGAATGAAATTAGGGAGGAAATCAAAAAGTTTCTGGAAACAAATGAAAATGAACTCACAACGACCCAAAACTTATGGGACACAGCAAACACAGTCCTCAGAAGGAAGTTCATAGTGATACAGGCCTACCTAAAAAAGACAGAAACATTTCAAACAAACAACCTAACCCTACACCTATAAGAACTCGAGGAACAGCAAAAAAGACAGCTCAGAGAAAGTAGAAGGAAGGAAATAACCAAGATCAGAGCAGAATTAAATGACGTAGAGACTAAAAGCACAATTCTAAGGATCAATGAATCCAGGAGCTGGTACTTTTTAAACATAAACAAAATCGACAAGCCTTTAAGCAGACTCAAGAAAAATGGAGGGAGGACCCACAGAAACACAATCAGAAATGAAAGAGGAGAGATTACAACTGACATACTGATTGTAAGAAATTACTATGAAGAACTGTATGCCAAGAAATTTGAAAACCTAGGTGAAATGGACAAGTTTCTAGAAAAATATAATCTTCCAAAACTCAATGTAGAAGCAGCAGAAAGTCTGAACAGACCAATAACAGCAGATGAAATTGAAGCAGTAATCAAAAATTTCCCCACACACAAAAGCCCCGGACCAGACGATTTCACAGGAGAATTCTACAAAGCATTTAAGGAAAAGATAACCCCTATCCTTCACAAACTTTTCAAAAAAAATCCAAAATGATGGAAGACTCCCAAACTCTTTTTATGAAGCTACCATCATTCTAATCCCCAAACCAGATAAAGACATAACAAAGAAAGAAACTTCAGGCCAATATCGCTGATGAACATAGACGCTAAAATCCTCAACAAAATATTGGCAAACCGCATCCACCAATACATTAAAATGATCATAAACCATGCCCAAGTGGGATTCATCCCAGGGATGCAAGGATGGTTCAATATTCGCAAATCAGTAAATGTAATAGAGCACATAAAAAAAGCAAAGTCAGAAAATCACATGATCATATCAATAGATGCGGAAAAAGCTTTGGATAAGGTACAAGTACCCATTTATGATAAAAATACTCAGCAAAGTGGGAATAGAGGGAGCATTCCTCAACATAATAAAGGCCATATATGAGAAACCTACAGCCAACATCATACTCAACAGGCAAAAACTAAAATCTTTTCCACTAAGATCAGGAAGAAGACAAGGTTGTCCACTTTCACCACTTCTATTCAATATAGTATTGGAGGTATTAGCCACAGCAATTAGACAAGAAAAGGAAATAAAAGGCATCCAAATTGGAAAGGAGGAAACAAAACTATCATTTTTTGCAGACGACATGACAATCTACATAGAAAATCCTATAGACTCAGCCAAAAAGTTGCTTCACCTAATAAATGAATTTGGCCAAACAGCAGGATACAAAGTCGATATCCAGAAATCAAAGGCATTTTTGTATACCAACAATGAAACAGCAGAAGCAGAAACCAAGAAAACAATCCCATTCAGTATAGCAAAAAGAAAAATAAAATACTTAGGAATAAACCTAACCAAGGAGGTAAAAGACCTGTATGCAGAAAACTATACAACACTGAAGAAAGAAATCAAGGAAGACACAAGCAAATGGAAACATATATCGTGTTCATGGAGTGGAAGAATTAACATCATCAAAATGTCCATACTACCCAAAGCAATGTACAGATTCAATGCAATACCTATTAAAGCACCAATGGCATATTTCACAGACATAGAACAAACACTTCAAAAATTTATTTGGAGCCATAAATGACCTCGAATAGCTGCAGCAATTTTGAGAAAGAAGAGTCAAGTAGGAGGAATCATAATACCTGATACCAAACTGTATTACAAGGCCACTGTAATCAAAACAGCCTGGTACTGGCATAAAAACAGGCACATGGACCAGTGGAATAGAACAGAGAGCCCAGAAATAAACCCAAGTCTCTATGGTCAATTAATATTTGACAAAGGGGGCAGCAACATAAAATGGAGTAAAAATAGCCTCATCAACAAGTGGTGTTGGGAGAATTGGACACCTATGCACAAAAAAATGAAACTCGAGCACCTACTTACACCATACACAAAAATAAATTCAATGGGGATAATAGATTTTAATATAAGCCATGACACCATTAAAGTCCTTGAGGAGAATATAGGCAGGAAAATCTCAGATATTTCATGCAACATTTTTACTGATATGCCTCCTAAAGCAAGAGACATAAAGGAAAGAATAAACAAATAGGATCTCATCAAAATAAAAAGCTTCTGCACGGCTAAAGAAAACAGTATTAAAAGAAAAAGAGAACCAACTGTATGAGAAAACATATTTTCCAATGATACCTCAGACAAGGGTTTAATCTCCAAAATATATAAAGAACTCATGCAACTCCACTCTAAGAAGACAAGCAACCCAATTAAAAAATGGGCAAAGGACTTGAACAGACACTTCTCCAAGGAGGACATACAGAGGATCCAGAGACACATGAAAAGATGCTCAATATGGCTAGCTATCAGAAAGATGCATATTAAAACCACAATGAAATACCACTTCACACCAGTCAGAATGGCCATCATAAACAAAGCAATAACCAACAAGGGTTGGAGAGGTTGTGGAGAAAAGGGGACCCTGGTACACTGTTGGTGGGATTGCAGAGTGGTACAACCACTATGGAAAGAAGTATGGAATTGTCTAAGAAAACTAAAAATGGATCTACCTTTTGACCCAGCAATTTCACTGCTAGGATTATATCCTAAGAACCTTGAAACACCAATCCAAAAGAACCTATGCACCCCAATGTTCATAGAAGCACAATTTACAATAGCCAAGTGTTGGAAGCAACCTAGGTGCCCATCAGTAAATGAATGGATCAAGAAACTATGGTGAATTTACACAATGGAATTCTATGCAGCAGAAAGAAAGAAGGAGCTCCTACCCTTCGAGATAGCATGGATGGAACTGGAGAGCTTGATGCTAAGCGAAATCAGCCAGGTGGTGAAAGACAAATACCATATGATCTCACCTTTAACAGGAATGTAATCAACAAAACAAACAAGCAAGCATAATATAACCAAAGACACTGAAATTGACAGCAGACTGACAGTGTCCAGAGGGGAGGGAATTTCAGGGGAAAAGGGGAAGGATTTAGAGCAACAAGTATAAAAGTCACATGGACAAAAACTAGGGGGGTGGAAATCGGAGGGAGGTAGGGAAGGCTTGGGCGGTTGGCTGGGATGGGAGTAGAAGACAGAAAACTGTACAAGAACAACAATTAAAAAAAAGTGGGGACATGTCAGAAGAACACAGGGGCCAACCAAAAGGAGCTCCCCATTTTCAAAAGCTGGAACAACTTGAGCAAAATGATAGTATTAGATTATGTCCCAAAGGATAATACAAATATCCATGAGCCAATACTAATACAATAAATGATTGAATAAATAAATAAATAAATAAATAAATAAGGGAGAAGGGACCAATGGTCCTTACGGAGAATTCTAATTAAAACATCCTCCATCAGAGATCAAGGGAATAAAAGAAATAGAAAATCTCCATTAATACACCACAGTTACAACTGCTGCAGGCAAAATCCATCAATAGATGAAAATAGTGGTGACTAAAACGTTTGAAGCTGAACTGGATATATTCATGTTCTCAAAGCATGTCCCCCAAATATGTATTAATACAACATAGTATAAATGCTATTATTTATTAATTGCAAAGAGAAAAATTGTAACTTCAATGTAGTAAAACAGTTGACATCACTTTAACCAGGTGATAAAGATTACTAGTGTGTACATGACACTGAAAAATGACACAACTTTGCTTCTGTTGTATTCTTACCCAAATGGCACGATCTCAATCTAATCATAAAAAAAAAAACCATTACATATACCCAAATTAGGGACATTCTACAAAGTAACCAACCAGTTAATCTTCAAAGTTGTCAAGATCATGAAAGGCAAAGGCTGAGGAACTGTCATGGATTAGAGAAGACTAGGGAGACATGACAACTAAATATAATGTAGGATCCTGGATTGGATCCAGGACAGAAAAAGATGTTATTTAAAACAATGAAATCTGAATAAAGTGTATACTTTAATTAATAGTGCTGTACCAAGGTCAATGTGTTAGTTTTGTTAACATCTTACATAATTATATTATAGTACAAAATGTTAACATTAGGGGGAGCTATGTTAAAGATCCATGCAAATGGTGTATTGTTTTGGCAACTCTTTTGTAAAAGTCTGAAATTTATTTCCAAAGGAGAAACTTAATGCCATCTAAAAAAAAATATACCATTTCACGTTCCTGCTAGGAGTGTTCATTTCCTGACATCCCCATTAATACTAGACTGAATTTTGTTTGACTAGTACCAAAAACAGTGGTTTAGTTTTCAATGAACACATAAAAATATTTAACTATATCTGAATTTCTTAAATAAGTGACTTCTTTAAGTCCCTTGCCCATTTTCTACTTGGTTATTCATTTTTCCTTACTGATTCATAAAAGCCCTTTGTCTATTAAGGAAAGATGACTTTGTCTCATGTATTACAAATACTTTTCCCAACAGAGCATTTTTGGGGGGGAGATGCTTTGGACCAAATATTGATTTCTTTTGTTGTTCTTGTTGCTGTTGTTCAAGTACAGCTATCTCCATTTTTCCCCTATCACATTCCCCCAACCTGACCCATCCCCACCTCCCACCTCGAACCTACCCCCCTTTGGCTTTCTCCATGTGTCCTTTATACATGTTCCTTGATGGCCCTTCCCCTGTTTTCCCCCATTATCCTTCTCCCCTGCCCTTCTGGTTACTGTCAGTTTGTTATTTCCATGTCTCTGGTTCTATTTTGTTTGCTTGTTTGTTTTGTCGATTAGGTTTCACTTATAGGTGAGATCATATGGTATTTCTCTCACCACCTGGGTTATTTCACTCAGCATAATAACTGGAGAGCAAATATTGATTTCTAAGTTATAAGTAATAAAATATTATCAATAGTCTCCTTTATAGCTTCTGGATCATTTTTCCACTTCAATATTATAAAAAGTATTCCCTCATATTTCCTAAAAGTGTGATTACTAGGTCTAAGATAGATGTTTTTGGGGAGTTATATAGGAGGGTGGGCTAAGACAGAAAGCTCTTAATATACACTACAAAAATACTTTCTGCAACGGCTGCATCTACTTATACTATCAGCATTAAATATTTTACCATGAAATAACTATTAATTTAATAGGAAAGGTATCTACCTTACTACCTGTATTGCACCCAAAATAAACCCCTTATCTTCAAAAACTGTCATTCACATTTTCTGAAGTTCTCTTGCTTCAGAAACTTTATTCATTTCTTCTTTCTACCTAGAATTTTGCTTAAAAGTCACCTTTTCTGGGATACCTTCAACAATATTGAGCAAAAATGTGTAACCTTCTTTTGAACTTCTTCTATAAATCCCCTGCCTAATAGCTCTAAAATTAAATTACATTGTATTGTTTTTAATTTACCTTAATCATTTATCTAAACTGTAAGCACATTTGAGGCAAGCAGTGTGTCTTATTATCTCTGTATCCCACTTTAACTTGGAAATACCATCAAATATTTTTTGGAATGGGTAAGATAAATAACACTTGTCAGAGAATATGGCTAGTTTGTCATTTTTTCCTATTTAATATCAGCCTTTGCTTCATTTCTTTGTAATAATTTTCAAGCTACATTTTTTGTATAAACAAGTTATATTCAGTCAACATACATAACTGACCTAAAAACTTCAATAGAAGGATAAATTTAAAAACCCCTTGGAAGACCATCACTATAAAGCAGAGATTTTCGACCTTTTTCATCTGATGGCACACAAACCAGTCACTAAAATTCTGTGGCACACCAAAAACTATATTATACTTTTGGTGATTTAACAAAAAATGGGTATAATTTTTATTCAATCATATTGGACAGCTATTGTTGTGCTGGCTGTTGTGTCAGTTTTTTTTATTTGACAATCTAAGAGAAAAGAGAAGAGGTCAGTATCCCTGACTAAATAGTCAGGTGTTACATGTTTTATACATTCTTGCAGCACACTGGTTGAAAATCACTGCTATAAAGTGATCTTCCCAGGACCATATACCAAATGTAACCAAACTGGATGCCATCTTTACTAGCAGAGGTTCAATAAGCAGAAGTTATATGCCCCTCTCCCACAGCAGGTTTACTCTAAGGGTTATTATAATAAAAACTCCAGAAGGAAAAAAAACTTTGGTATTGTTTCCTCTTGGTAGAGAAAAACTCTATCTAGTTATGAGACCAACCACAACACAAAGAAAAGCTGCACTAACTAGTTCAGAATATTACCAACAGATGATGTTGGTGTGACTAACTTGTATTCTAGAGCCCTTATAAAATTCCCTGTTAACTGTTTGCATTATCTGCAAGAGGGTTGGTTAACATGTGGTAGAATGAGGAGTTATGCAAGGTATTATTTGCAAAGTATATTACTACTCTGAAAACAAGTGCAGTCTACTTTGGAGAAAACTGTACCCTAAATTACACACACCTTAATGACAAGAATCCCCACATGTGAATGTAAAACATTTAATTTAACAATGTTAATAGTACTATATATAAAATAGCCATTATAAAAGCACATAGTATATTCTATAGCTGTCATGTTACTTTTTTTTTTTTTTTAAGGAAACTGTTAAGTTACACAGTGGTTAAGACTTGTACCTTCACTGTTGAAAAAGCCCACATTCTATCATGGTGACGTATGGTCAGATATATAGCCCCAATTGTTAAACACTTGGATCAAGTCATAACCAGTTCTATTACAAAAGGCCCGTGTACACATTTATCAATTCTGGTACCTTAATAGCTACCCAACAAATCATTAACATACAGAAACAGGAGAAGGAAGAAGTATCACCCATCCTTTCTACATATCAGCAAGTTGTCACTCCTGACCAACAATGTTCACATCACTGAGGTCTGTGAACAATCACTTTTTCTGTTCATCCTGAGCGAAAGATGGAATGATTTAAATACAATGCAACATATTATAAATAATCTTATTTAAAAAATCACAAATTAAACCAAAGTATTTTACAGAATTTACTACACCATAAAAACTGCCTTCACTTAAGCTCTCTCCCTGTATCCAGCAAGCCAACTGGATGTCTCCAGGCATGATGGTGGTGACTCTCAGCATGGATGGCACACAGATTAATATCTTCAAATAAACCCACCAGGTACGCTTTGCTTGCCTCCTGCGGTGCACTGATGGCAGCACTCTGAAACCTCAGTTTTGAAATCCTAGGTGGTCTTCCTCATCAACCCCTGGAAAGGAAACTTCCAGACCAGAAGCTTGGTTGATTTCTTGCAATGATGGATTTCTTGAAACACAAGGGTTCTGGCCTTTAGTGATAAGGTTTTTAAACCCTGAAGTAGACAGTGCACTTTCCCTGACAGCTTTAGTGGCCAGCTATTTGGAGGAAGCTTTTTCACCCATGAATTTGCAAGCACCCTGCTTGGTTCTAGCCATTTTCTTTCACCCAATGCCAAAGACTTAGGCCTCTTCATGGACTGCTATACTGCTTCTGCCTCCCAAGAAGGAGCATTCACAAAGCAAAAGAAAGAAGCTGCTCCAACATACCACCAAACTGCCCTGCCAGATTTTTTTAAAAAATCACTTTCAGGAGACATTTTGGGAAAGGACTTAAAACAAAAAGCTGCCATTATATTTTAGAACAATGATAATCAATTTTAGCCAAACAAAATCCTTGGTTCTACTCATAACACAAAGCTCATTTTCAGTGCTAAAACATATAAATTATATGATAACTATGGATATTTCCTAGCATAGTTAAAACTGCAGTATTCTGGGGTAATTAATACTACACCCATTACCTTAATCCAACCTCCAAGACAGAGTTAGTTTGAATACCAAGAGAAATACTCCAACTCTAGCTATCAATTGTTTTCGCCCATTTTGTTATATAACTTCTCCCCTTATAAATTAGCATAGTAAATTTTATCTCATTCATTCTCATTCTCATTCTCTCTCTCTCTCTCTCTGTAAACCTCAAGAAGTAATATATCTTCCAGAAAAGACTTCTTGTGGCTAACTGGGTCCAAGTTCATAACCAGAGTCTAGCAGCCATTGCCGCAGAAGCACTTCATGCACTCTGCATTTCAGGGGAAAGCCAGATTAAACTACCAGTTTCCTGCACTGTGTTCCTGCCTCAATCAGACCTTATAAGGGAACTCCCGGCATCATTTTTAGACTAATAGGACTGAGACCTGATCATGTAATCACAACTGCAGAGCTATATCCTAATTTGCATCTATACTGACCAATGGGAGTAGCTCCCTAACAACCAATCAGGATGTGCAAAGCTGACCAATCAGGAAAGTTCTATTTGGACAAATCACACTGCAAATTTTTATTCCTCATTTGCATAAAAATGGACTCATGGGGGGGGCCCAGGGCAGGAAATTCTCTTTGAAAAGTAGCCTCTGATTTATCTTGGTGGAGTGCACTTTCCATTTCCCCCAGAAGCTGCCTTTCCCCAATTTTTCACACCCTTTTATCTGAAGTTTCTCTGCTTCCCCCATCCCAGACTGGAGACTCCTGTTGGCATTAGATTGGTAGCAGTGACTTTCGGTTGATAAGCTTTACCATTAGTGTGGTAAATTGTAAATAGGTACACACACACTGATACACATACACACACACACACACACACACACACACACACACACACACGAGGTCTGTCCAGAAGGTACCCAGCCATGTAATATGAAAAAGAGAAAAAGAGATATTTATTGAAAAATATATAAGATATAAGAAACATTGTACACAGGACAATGATGCCTCAGTCCCCTTCAAAGTAGGCACCTTGGGACCTCACACAGTTCTCCCAATTGTCATCAGCTGCCCTGTTGTTTTTCCTGAATCTCATCGACAATCTGAAATCTCTTTCCTTTCGAAGGTGATTTTAGTTTTGGAAAAAGCCAGAAGTCACAGGGCTGTAGGGGGGCTGAGTCACCTGGGTGATTTGATGTTTCACCAAAAAACTCTGTATGAAATGTGATACATGAGCAGGTATGTTGTCATGATGAAGCTGCTTATCACCAGTTGCCTATAGCTGTAGCCTTCTGAATCATCCCAGTAGCTTCCGGCGAGGAATGCTCAAGCGTAACTCAAAATTTGATGCAGATTTGTTCTTCCACCTGCTCAGTCATTTTAATGTGGTGGCCACACAGTACACATGCTCACTCAATGGCATCTACTGCCCCCACTGACTAGTACAGTGAAGTCATCATTATTCACACATGTGCATTCCAATCCACTCTCCTTGACTGCCAGGTTACATCAATGTCCTGCAAACCATTCTCATTATATTAACAATGGCTGGACTTCTTCCAGCAGACCTTATATACATAAATTGTGTGTATAAATATAAAAGTATCAACTTCCGGTCAAGATTGAGGCATAGGTAAACACATTTCACCTCCTCACACAACTATAGCAAAAATTACAACTAGACTACAAAACAAACCACCCAGATTCATCAGAAAATCAAGTTGTATGGAAGTCGACAACCAAGGACTTAAAGAAGCCACATTCATCCAGACGGGTAGGAAGGGTGGAAAAGCATAGAGATGACAGAGTAGTGCAGAGAGGAGGCAAAACTGGCAGTCCCACACTTACATGTGGTGGATAAAAATTGGGAGAGATACCTCAGGAGCAAGGGATCCCAGCCCCAGATTAGACTACCCAGCCCAGGGTTCCAGTACCAGGAAGGTAAGTCCCCATAACTTCTGGCTGTAAAAATCAGTGGAGGTTGCGGTGGCAGAAGAAACCACATGATTCTCAGGAGACTCCTCTTAAAGGGCCCACAAAGGTCTCAAGACTTATGCACACTCCCCAACCTGGGATTCAGCAACAGGGCAACAGATGGAAGAGCACAGTAGCATACGGGAGAAAGTGAAGTGACTGGCAACAGGGCAAGCCAGGGGACAGCTTCCTCCCCCGCAAATCTCCAGAAGCCAGGCAGCAGCACTGTCCCTCTCTGAGCCCTCCCGCACACACAGCCACAAAGCGGTGAAGCAGGTTACACCACCTTGGTGATTACCTAAGGCTCTGTCCCACACAATTGACAGGTATACTTTTCTACAATAGGCCACACTACTGAGACAGGGAGTCAAGGCAACTCTACCTAAAACACAGAAGCAAAAATAGGGAGGCTGCCAAAATGAGGAGACAAATATGGCCCAAATGAAAGGACAGAACAAAACTCCAGAGAAAGAACTAAACAAATGGAGATAAGCAACCTATCAGATGCAGAGTTCAAAATACTGGTTAATATGATGCTCAAAGAGCTCATTTGCAACAGCACATAAAAAAGATGCAGGCAGGAATGAAGGTTGCATTAAGGGAAATAAAGAAAAAATCTACAGGGAACCAACAGTGGAAGGGATGAAGCCAAGAATCAAATCAATGATTTGGAACATAAGGAAGAAAAAAACATTTAATCAGAACAGCAAGAAAAAAGAATTAAAAAAAAAACAAGGATAGGCTAAGGAGCCTCTGGGACATCTCCAAACATACAAACATCTGAATCCTGCAGGTGCCAGAAGGAGAAAAGGAAGAGCAAGTCATTGGAAACTTACTTGAAAAAATAATGGAAGAAAACTTCCCTAATTTGGAGAAGGAAATAGACATACAAGTCCACGTAGCGCAAAGAGTCCCAAACAAGTCGGACCCAAAGAGGACCACACCAAGACACATCATAACTAAATTTCCAAAGGTTAAAGATAAACAGAATCTTCAAAGTAGCAAGAGAAAAGCAGAGTGTTACCTACAAAGGAGTTCCCATAAGACTCTCAGCTGATTTCTCAAACTTTGCAGGCAAGAAGCGAATGGCAAGAAGTATTCCAAGTCATGAAAGCCAAGGACCTACATCCAAGATTGCTCTATCCAGCAAAGCTTTCATTTAGAATGTAAGCGCAGATAAAGTGCTTCCCAGGTAAGGTCAAGTCAAAAGAGTTCAGCATCACCAAGTCTTTATTACATAAAATGTTAAAGGGACTTATTTAAGAAAAAGATCAAAACTATGAACTTATAAAATGGCAACAAATTTAAAATTATCAACAACCAAATCTAAAAAACAAACTAAGCAAACAACCAGAACAGGAACAGAATCATGAATATGGAGATCATTTGGAGGCTTATCAGCTGTGAGGGGAAAGGGGGAGAATGGGGGAAAAGGTACAGGAATTAAGAAACATAATTGGTAGGCACAAAATAGACAGGGGGAAGTTAAGAACTGTATAGGAAATGGAGAAGCCAAAGAACTTATATGCACGATCCTATGAACTAAGGGGGGGGGGTGGGGGTTGCTGGCGGGAAGGGGTGTACCAGGCAGAGGTGAAAAATTGGGACAACTGTAATAGCATAATCAATAAAATATACTTTTAAAAAAGTTGTGTCAACTAAGAATAAAAAAATTACTCAGTGCTGCCAAATATATATAAAAATGCACTTTATATACTGTTGACAGAAGTATAAATTGGTACACGCTTTATAGAAAACAATTTGGCAGTATGCATCAAGAGGTCCCAAGTTATACAAAGCCTAGTCATTTATTTTACTTTCTACTTCTAGGAATATCCTACGGAACTAATCAAAGGTGAATGCACAAAAATGTAAGCAGTAGTCTTCATTGTAACATAAGTAACAGAAAAACTAAAAATAATTTCAAATGCCCAAAAGGAGATTGGTAAAGTAATGATGTATCCACATGGTTAAATATGGCAGTCATCAATTGCAACATTATCAAAGAATATTACAGGACATGAGAAAATATATGTAGTAAAATTGGTTTAACATGAAACAAAGTACAGTATTAGCTTCTTTAAATATACAAAGGCTACAAAAGACAAACTGTTTATCTGTGGGTTGCAGAATTATAGCTGATTTTTAATTTTATCCATATGTTTTCCTTAAATTTTCTAACACTTCCACAGTGAATATATTACTTTTACCATTTAATAAATAAATAGAAAATATAGCAAGTCTTTCAACGAATTGTAGTGTGTGTCTGCATATGTTGATAAGTGACAATGAATATGGCTGGGTGGCCTACTCAAGTGGCAAAGTGACACTGCAAAAGGAGCCACAAGTTGACTTTAACTGCTCCTGAAAAAGATTGGACACCTCTGTTTTTAAACTCAAAGGAAAATAAACTTATTTTGCATATGTACTATAATCTATGAAGCTAAATAAAATTAAGTTTCTTTTTTCTTACTGTAACTAAAATGCTAACTGTTTCCTTATGGTCACCTATGTCAAAATATGACTAACAAAATTTGACTACTACTAGCAAGTGAAGAGACCATATCAAACAGCCAGACAATCCTGAGCGGTTCTACATAGATGGAAATATAATTTTTTAAAGCTCAGATTTCCACTCACTTTTCTTATTAAAACAAACAGGAACTCAAATGCCAAGGCCAGATGATATCTGCATAAAATTTAATAAGCACACTTGCACTTTTCTGCTCCAAAAGGAACATGTTTCTCAGCTGACCAGGATCAGCCTCCTTATGGTGAGACCTGCTACAAGAAAGGTATCACAAGCCAAAAGGCACCAAATGAGTATCACTTCTTTGCTTTCCAGGCAGATAATGACAGGGATTATGAAAGGAGGGGATCTTAGAAGTTAGTTCTCCATCCATACCCTGTTTACAACCTGACCTCTGGGAACAACTACTCTAACTTCAGAGAATGTCATGTTACCAAAGACTGTCTTGCTTCAGATGTTATAATCAGATGTTACAATCAAATGTAACATCATATTACAAATATGTACAAGCTAAGCTAACATCTAAAAGCAGGAGTCAGAAAAGGCTGAATCATTTCTTTCCCTGAAAGTTTTCATTTCAAAATGTTTTGGGCAACAGCAAGGTATCATTAAGTAATCTCACTTCCTGTAAGGACAACAGTTCTGAATGTGTCCTTTAATAACCCCAACAGGGCTTCACAGCATGGACTTCACAATGCAAAAAACTGTAAAAAGAATACAGCTGCTACACATACAATTCCACTGTAATATACAATAATATTTGAAATTTAGTGGTTTCACTCCAAAGTAAAGGGAACTCTATCTGTGGCTGCTGGCTACCTCAACTGGTTGAGACAATGCTTCTGAAGCTAAGTTCACAAATTTGATCCCTGTATGAATTGTTTAAAATGAGGGTGATCACATTTCCCACCTTGCCAAGGTCTGTCCCCTGGTTTGCAGCTACTGTTTCAGGGTAATTATTATCAGAGCTCCCCATCCCTAGTGATGACCCCAGTAATAACCCTAATTCTGGTCCCACGCAGAACAAGGTGAGAATGTATGGCTACATCAGCAGAATCCAAACTTCACTGCTGGAAAAGACATTTCCAAGTACTAGTTCCTGATTGAATCCATAGTCATAAGCAAGTAAATGAAAGTACCAGCTTTGTGCCATTTTACACACATGTGTGCATGCATACACATACACATACACACACACAACTCTCTATTCCATGTTTCCGCTTCCAATATCAAATCATGACAAGCTTAAATAGTTTATGTACAACTGAACATCCAACTTATAAAATCTACTGTACCCCTGGCTGGTGTTGCTCAGTGGACTGAGTGCCGGCCTGCGAACCAAAGGGTTGCCAGTTCGATTCCAAGTCAGGGTACATGCCTGGGTTGTGGGCCAGGTCTCCAGTCGGGGGTGCATGAGAGGCAACCACACACTGATATTTCACTCCCCTTTTCTCCCTTCCTTCCACTCTCTCTAAAGATAAAATAAAATCTTTAAAAAAAATCTAGGGTAAAACCTTAACTAGTAACTTAAAACTGAAGTCAATTCCTCATCTTACAAAATACACATTTGTATTTTAGTATATAAAGGATAAATCAGATCCACTGTGAGAAAATATCTCCATGTATAGATTTTTAATTTATATGACTTTCAAAGACCATAGCCCCATTTAAGAAGTTGTGTTTACATTTTAATACTAAAAGTCAGAGAAAAGGATATGGCCAGGTTAACTTGAGCATTCCAAAGAAAAATTCTAATCTTCCGGGGAATCTATATTTTATATTCATTTATTTTTGCAAACAAACAAAAATAACCAATTATAATTTCCCATCTATGAGTTTTCTGGAAAATACCAGTTAATAAACTTACAGGTTGTTATCAAATGAGGTATTTGACTTCCAATCAGTGATAAAAGATTAAAGCAAACTGGAGATTTTCTGGGCTAACAAAGATACTAACTATAAGGTTAAGGGATTTTTCACATATTCGTAAGTTGCAGCTCTTGGAATAGTGTGTGACTAGTACAGTTTACTAAGAAAGATTTTATTTACCTAGGCCCAACAGAAAAAAAAAAAAGATCAGAAATTAACAGGACAAGATGCTACACTTCATGGAAGTCTAAACAGGTGGCCAATGCTGTGACAGGTGTGGGTCAGTGGGTTGGGTGTCATTCTGTGAACAGAAAGATCACTGGTTCAATTCCAGGTCAGGGCACATGCCTGGGTTGTGGGCCAGGTGCCGAGTTGGGGCTGTGAAAGAGGCATTAGATGGATGTTTCTCTCGCTCTCTTTCTCCCTCCCGTTCTCCCTCCCTTCCCTTCTAAAAATAAATAAAATACTTTAAAAATAATAAAGAGGTGGCCAATGAATCTCCAACATAACTGAATGCCCCGCCAAGAGGCAGTCTACTGTGGAAGTTAGGGGCCAACATCCTAGAGCCTGATGGCCTGGGTCCAATTCCTGGCTGTGGCACTTTCTAGAGTGTGATGACCTTGAGGAAGTCAGTTAACCTCTTTGCCTCATTTGCCACAACTCTAAAATGGAAAGAACAATAATACTACTTACAGGGACTGTTGTGAGGTTTCAATGATTGATCTCATGGCTCCAGCCATAACCTTCTCAAAAGTACCAAGTTTAATCTCTAACCCCTGCACCTGGCATATACTTTTCCCTCTGCCAAGAACATTCTCTTCCATTTTTCTGGCTTCTTTTAGGTCTTAGCTTAAATGACACTTCTAAAAAGCCTTCCTTGACCTTCCCATGCTATGTCAGGTGCCTCTGCCATTTGCTCTCCAAGCACCCAGATAGTATAGCACTTCAACTTGTTCTGGTTTTTGTTCCCCTGCTAGGCTGTAAGCCTATTAAAGGCAGAAGTCAAGTCTGTCTGGATTGCCACTATAATCTTCAGAACCTAGCACAGTAAAGGAACACAGTAGATGCTTACTAAACAGTTCTTAAATGAACATGGAATGAAATAACAAGTCATACACAGGAGAAAGGAAACCAAAGAAAGTGTTCTGAGTTAAATACTTCACTTTAGGTAGAAGTTTATGCCTCTTCACATCTGAGATATATAGGAGTACTTCCTCTCACATATTGAGAAGCTTGAAATTAAACATGAAAAGTGCCATATTCTGACAGTAAAAACTTTACACTGATTTTGCATTGGAATCATGGCTTCACAGGCAAGAAATAACACCTGCTTTAGTGTATTTAAACATTTCATGCCTCATATTCCATAGCCTTTATTTACATAAACATATCACAGAAAAATTATATGGCTGGTATAGCTTCCTAAATATTATCAGCTAGGCTAAATGAAACCCATAAGTGCCATTGGCATAAATGGGGAAGGGAAGGCGAGAAAGAAAGGCAGTGAAAGTATTTGAAAGGTTGAAGTGTAGTAGTAGTAGTACAACATCAGCAGTTCATCTATAAGATACCACTGGGTGGCACCAGTGCCCTGGTGAGCTAATACAGATATGGAACCAGGAAACAGTCTTGCAGAGCTTTGGGTGAATGCTCAGAAATCTATTTTCAATACACTGATAGGCAGATGCAATTCACTAGGGTTCTAGTTCTCTGCATATGTCACTGACATGGGCATAGGTCTTAAGGATGTGGTTTTCAGAGTCACTTGGAAGGTGTCTGTGTTTCAGAATTGGCTTACCATTCTGAAATTCTTACCAATTCTAAACCATTCTAAAATGCAGAAATTCTCAGTAGAGTGAGAAGACAGGGATTTTCAGTGGAGAAGAAGGCAAAAGAGATCAGAACCACCCAGAAAGATTTTCCAAACTATTATTACACTGACCCATATAAAACTGCCTATAGTCACAAATCTGTTACATACAAAAAAAAAAAAAAAACCCACAGCAATTTCAAAGAGTTCAGCCAAATGCACACATATACAGAATCACTGACTGAATGAGCTACTTTTACTGATAAGAGTGTGTCATATTTTCAGGTTTGTTAGGGGGAAAAGGTTGAGAATACCTGCATAGTTTGACCTTAAGTAATGAAGAATTAAATAAGCAAAGAAATGGAAACAAAACATGTAAGGACAGAGAATAGATTAAATTATAACTACATTTAAAACAACAGACATGGAGAGTAGTCACAAAAAATGTGAATGCCATTTAAGTGTTAAAAAAGTAAATTACAAGAAAAGGTATATAAAACATATTTCTAACCTGTCTTTTAGGAAAATCCAAATAATTTGGGGGGGGGATGGTTTCATATTCTCCATAGAAAAAAAATTTGGAAGGATATAAACTAAAAATTTCAGTAGTTGTCTCTGGGTAGGGAAATTGCACTTTCTTTTTTATCTTTTCATATATATTTTCTAAAATAAACACGTATAACAATTTTAGACCCTGGATCAGAAAAAAAAAAAGACTTTGGTAGACAAACTAAGGAAATCCAAATAAATTTTATAGTTTAATTAAAAGCACTGTACCAATGTTATACTATGTAAAATGTTAACATTAAGGGGTAACTGGGTAAAGACATATAGGACCTCTGGACTATCTTTACAAATTTGCTGTAAATCTAAAATTATTCCATAATGAAATATTTAATTTAAAAAAAAAAACAAGCCACGTGTTAAGATCACATTTTAATAATCTAGAAGAATCAATCTGATTAAGAGATACCTATATATAAACAATATGTTAGAATAAAACTTCTCTGGTAATAAGTCACTAGACTTTCTAGCATGACAACAGAAAGCTGTATAAAGACTATTCCGCCTGGCTGGTGTAGCTCAGTGGATTGAGCGCAGGCCTACAAACCAAAGGATCATGGTTCAATTCCCAGTCAGGACACATACCTGGGTTGCAAGCCAATTCCCAGCAGGGGACACATGAGAGGCAACCATACATTTATATTTGTCTCTCTCTCTCCTTCCCTTCCCAAGATAAATAAATAAAATCTTTAAAAAAATAAAAGACTATTCCAGAATATGGCCTCTCTAAAATACGAAAGTGATGTCACCATATTGGGCACATACTCGCTGAAGCAGAAAAGGTTAAGTCTCTATTTTCTTTGGTTTTTTAAACATCACTGCTGAAGACTATCATAATAACATTTTTATTTGAGGAAAGAAATTAAAAGTAAGTACAGCCAGTAACAACCCTTTTCCAAAAACCTAGTTTCCCAAATCCTGGACAGTGAGAGGTACAGGCACATGCATTTGTCTAAGAAATATTCAGTGAACATATATTATGTCCTGTCTTTGTGGAGCTTACTATTCAATAGATAATACCTTAAGTGAACATTAGGCTAACAAGGATAACAAATATATAAGTAGACCAGGAAAGGAGAGTCACCCCTGAGGCAACCCCTCAACCCTATAATAATATGCCCAACCAGACAATTATATGTTTTTATAAAACTAATAATAATAGCCACCCTCTGGGTTTATCCAGCAACAGGTATAAGCAGCTGATACCAGCTGGCTTGCCTAAACACAATTTTTTTTTAAAAAGTCATCCTTCAAATATTGGGGAAAGAAATACACAGAGCTATAAAATACAGTCAGACATCTAAACCAACTTGATCCATTTCATTTGTGGACTACTGGCAGCTGTTACAAACAGTACTATCTACTGGTTATAATACTACTCCAAGTGTAAAATTTGGAATAGGTTAATTCCACTGTGTGGAACACACCCAATGGAAAAGGTCTCATTACTTGGAGGTTTCACTACTTAAATATTTAAAATGCCTCAATGAGGCACTTTTGCATGGGATGAGATCCAAAACAAGAATTTTAAGAACATATTTAAGAGAGGCACCAGAGTACTAAAAACTGCCCAACAGAACAGGGGCCTTTTCCCATCTCAATGAAATACTGTTTAAGGAAGGGGTTACTATTCTGTACAAAGGTCAGCCAAGACACCAGCTACAGTTTCAACAGTGTGGCTTTTTCCTATTATAGTAGACATTGCCCATTTACCCCTAAAGCATTTAACTTCTGCATCTGCAATGCAATTTTGCTTTTAACATATTTCTCTGCAGTTATTTCTAAAAATATTTAATTTAAAACATCACCTTTAGATTATAATTCAATCCTCAAAGTATCTGCAATTGATGTGAGCAGCAGTAACACCTAAGAAGGTGGTTTGCTGTCTCATGTCTATGGGGCACTCTGCTGCTTATTCTTCAAAAGCAAAATTAAGATCAACACAAAGGAAGTTTTCAAAGCAAAAGTTTTCTCTTGCCATACATTTCAAGGTCTGGTGGTTATGTGACAGTATCTTAAGGCAGTGATCTTCAAACTTTTTCATCTCATGGCACACATAAACTAATTACTAAAATTGTTTATTATATGTTTTGCTAATCTGACAAAAAATAGGTGGAATTTTGATTCATCCATACTGAATGGCTACTGTTGTGTTGGCTATTGTCATTTTTTAAAAAAATACTCACCCAAGGACATGCTTACTGATTTTTGAAAGAAGAAGGGAGAGAGACAGAGAGGGAGAAAAAATGTTGATGAGAGAGAGAAGCATTGATCAGTTGCCTCTCATATGCGCCCAACCTGGGACTGAACCCACAAACCAGGCACGTACCCTGACTGGGAATCAAACCCATGACCTTTCAGTTTATGGGACAATGCTCCAACCAACTGAGCCACACCAGCCAGGGTAGCTGCTGTTATTTTCTTATTTCACAATCTCAGGGAAAAGAGGTCAGTGCCCCTGATTAAATAGTCAAGTACTGCATATTTTAAGAACTCTTGAGGCACACTGGTGGAAAATCGCTGTCTTAAGGTATTATCAAAATGCTTCCAACACCCCCATTTATGGTTTACTGGGCTGGTATGCCTGAAATTAAAGGGGAAAGGCATTGAGGTTCAGTGCCTGGTACCAAGTTCAGGTAACATCCTGGCCTTCCAACAGCAATAGAGTGGTGCTGCTAAAAATAATAAAAAGTTTGTTTGATTGTTAAAAAAAGGTCTAGCAATAGTAGGACATGGCCTCAGATCTGGCCAAGTACCAAACTCCATCCTAAACAAACTCCTGATCACTCTTCCCAATGCAAAAGGAATAATCTCATGAGAAAAATGTTATGACTTCGAAAAGTGAACGGAAAAAAATTGACCTCAGTGTTACATTAGCTAAGAATGATACAAAATTAGAGAAATCAACAAGGTTGAAAACTAATTCTTTCAACCAAAATTAGCTGCTTCAAAATGAGTAGCTTGCATCTCAGTAAGTCATTAAAGCAACCCATATATGTTATATAACAACAATCCCACCTTTGAGAAATACAAGAAGCGTCTTGATTCAACAGTGCAGATTTCCAATGGAGGCTGTTATTAACACTGCAGGGCTTCTCACTATTTATACAGTAAATCTTCACTTAACATCCTCAATAGGTTCTGCAACTTTAAGCAAAACCATGTATAAAAGCAAAGCCACTGTTGCCATAGGCTGATTGATAAGAGTTAAGTTCCAACAGCAACTCACAACATTATAATGAAACAACATTGAATTAAATGACACTATTTGAGGACCTACTATACACTTACCTTAAGGAACGCCACAGACTATAATTTGTTTTAAAATATGTCTCTAAAGTACAAACTAGAGTTGAGATTCCTGGTTTTCAAAACTCAAGGTCCACTCTGGCTATAGACCTTAATAAATTCACTGCCACCCACTCCTCCTTTGGTAATGCCCTAGTATAGCATCCACCTCCTCTTCCCTGCCAGAAGTATCCTAAGCAACATGCACCTTCAAACAAAGGCAGGAAGGAGCTACTCAAGGGTCCTCATTGGTTGAGGTAAGTTAAAAACAAGATTGTAAGCAAGAACTTTCTCCATAAAAAGTTTTGAAAATAAAATATAGCCTTTAGGGTTAAGGGTTCTTTGAGAAAAAGATCAGCTGTATGAAAATTGTGTTAGGAACAAATGCCCCATTTTACCAAAGGTTATGATTGTGACCATAAGCCAATCACTCCACTCCAACATGTCACGTAGCCAAAAAAAAAAAAAAAAAATGGCCTAAATGCAAGGCACCATGGAGGTAAGACAGAGATTAGGGGGCTATGTGAGCACTGGAATGTTCTCCCAAGGGCCAGAGGTGCCAGTCTTATAGAGTACCTATGCCTACAGCAGCTCCAGGGTGACCCCCATGGACATAGGGCTCAAGACAGCTAGCAGGGCTGGTGTCAGTGTCTTTATATCTCCACTGAATACTTGGTACTCCTGGGGTCATGTATCATCCCTCATTCAGTTCTACCCACTCAATCCCAAAAGAAATGCTGTAAAAGTGGTGTGGAAACTCCATTTCAAAACAAGTAAATGAGTTCTGGTGAAGATGGAGATATATAGGCAGAAACCCGTCACTTTCTCGCACAACCAAAAGGAGGATAACAACCGATCTAAAATCAATCAGCAACCAAAATTTCCAGAAAATCAAACTACATGGAACTCCAACAACCAAGGAATTAAAGAAAAAAATCAACCAGAAAAACCAGACCTGTCAGGTGGCAGACCGCGGGCCAACTCAGAAAAACCGAGGCGAAGTGGCAGCCTTGGGGTTGGGGCTGGCTACCTAGCTGGGCGGGCAGTGTGGGCAGGGCTGACTTAAGGGGAAAACAGACTTAGAGCTGCCTGTGGGCTACGGCTAGGGTTGCCAAGGTGAGAGACACTCCCAGTCTCATGTTCACTGAAAAGTGCGCTAGAGATGAGCAGGCGAACTGCACTGTTCCCTCTCTGGCCCTTCCCCCACAAGCAGCACCGCAGCAAAGAGGGTTGCCCTGCCTCAGTGACTACCTAAGGCCCCACCCCCTTACAACCTATCAGCTGCGCCAAAACAAAGAAATGTGGTCCAAATGAAAGAACAGAGCATAACTTCAGAAAGAGAACTAAGTGAGGACGAGATCACCAACCTATCTGATGGAGAATTTAAAGCCCTGGTAATCAAAATGCTCACAGATCTGATTGAGCTTGGTCGAAAAATGAAAAAACAAAGGAAGGATACCCAAAGTGAAATAAAGCAAAAAATTCAGAGAACCAACAGTGACAGGAAGGAAGCCAGGACTCAAATCAATGATTTGGAACAAAAGGAAGAAATAAACATTCATCCAGAAGAAACAAGAATTCAAAAAAAATGAAGAGAGACTTAGGAACCTCTGGGACAACTTGAAACGTTCCAATATCTGGATTATAGGGGTGCCAGAAGGAGAACACAAGAGCAAGAAATTGAAAACTTATTTGAACAAAGAATGAAGGAGACCGTCCCCAATCTAGCAAAGGAAATAGACTTCCAGGAAGTCCAGGAATCCCAGAGAGTCCCAAAGAAGTTGGACCCAAAGAGGAACACACCAAGGCACAACATCATTAAGTTACCCAAGATTAAAGATAAGGAGAGAATCCTAAAAGCAGCAAGAGAAAAGGAGACAGTCACCTGCAAAGGAGTTCCTATTAGACTATCAGCTGATTTCTCAAAAGAAACCTTGCAGGCAAAAGGGGGCTGGAAAGAAGTATTTGAAGTCACAAAAGGCATGGACCTACCTCCAAGAATACTCTATCCAGCAAAGCTGTCATTTAGAATGGAAGGGCAGATAAAGTGCTTTCCAGATAAGGTCAAGTTAAAGGAGTTCATAATCACCAAGCCCTTACTCTCTGAAATGTTAAAGGGACTTATCTAAGATAAAGATAAAAAATATGAACAGTAAAATGACAACAAACTCACAATTATCAACAAATGAAACTAAAAGAAAAGAAAAACAACAAAAACTAAGCAAACCAGAACAGGAACAGAATCAGAGAAATGGACATTACATGGAAGGTTTTCAGTGGGGAGGGGGAAGGGAGTAATGGGGGGAAAAGGCACAGGGAAGAAGAAGCCTAATTAGTAGGCATAAAATAGACAGGGAGAGATAAAAATTGGTGTAGGAAACAGAGGACTGAAAGAACTTATATGTACAACGCATGGACATGAACTAAGGAGGGAGAATGCTGGATGGTTGGGGGCATGGGGGAGGAGGGATAAAGGGGGAAAAATTGGAAAAACTAATAGCATAATCAATAAAAATACTTAAAAAAACAAATAAAAAAGGAGGTGGGAGCTTCACCATGAAGGTTTCTATTTTGCAGCTATCTCTTCTAAAACTACTTTAAAGGATACCACCGATGAAGAAGCAAATTTGAGTGGTGGTGAATATTTCCTAAACAAAGCTACAACCTCACAAACATTTTAATACTTACTTAACAATCTCTTGATGGTCAAGAGAATTTTAAAATTAATGTAAACGTGTTTAAATTAAAAACCTACTTCGACATAAAAATCCTGACCTTCATACTTCACAACAAAAACAAAATCTAGGTAATGGAATCCAAAAATTGGGGGACGAGCATTTAAGTTTTATAACACCCTTACAAGTTCAGTCATTTGGCTTAAAAGTGTATAATCTATTCATTTGAATTAATATGTATGACATTTCTTTCTACTGAGGGAAATAAACACTACATAGACTCCCATCAGCACATTGCAATAATTCACCCACAGAGAGCCTGACCTTTGCCTTTTCTAGTTTTCACATTATGGAAACTACTTGCTTTACAGAAAATCTAACCTACTTCTGCAGGGAATTGCCTGGGCACAGAGAGACTCCCAAATATTGTACTTTAAACCATCCTAGACTAACTTTGCATGTGACCAAATCGTGAAGGGTTTCTGTGGTTCTGTTTATACGAATGTCATGACCCCTGGGCTATTTTTATTGTTGTTGTTCTATTTGTTTGAAATATTCATCTGAAAATTGTTTAAAACTAATTCTGCCCAGTTCTACCTCTCAGTCAAGTTATAATTTTTCAACTATTCTTTTAAGCTACTTCTCACTCAAGTGGTCATGTGGAACATACCCCATCTTTTCACACGGATTTGTCTCATGAGCCATTAGTACTAGTTTTATTTTCTCTAGTGCTTTCCACGCCAAGACTGAATTTTAAGCTCATTCACCAAGTTCCTGTTTCCTCTCTGAGGGAAGTTTTCAAGCTTTCAGCTCATTTAAGAAGCAGAAATGACTAATATGCATGTGTCCCCCACTTTAAAAAAGTTCACTTTATGCCCATTTGCTTTTACAAAAGGGCTACATTAGTAACTGTTTTGCTAACAGAAATTTTTTTTTAATTTTGCTTTTACAAAAACGGGCAAAGTACAAAAATAGTATGTGTTTGTTTTGCAGTGAGCCCTTACAGAGGCAGCGCGCATCCCCAACAGCAAGAGCCACGCAGCCCAGTTGCTTCCTGGGAACTACACTCAGCATCTCAGCATCAAGCCCCCAAAACTTTAAAATGCACTGGCATCTGTGCTTTATATCTCAATTTATTCTGTGTATCTGTTAGCAAGATGTGTCCTAAGGTAATTGCTTCTTCACTTTACACCATTTTAGCTTAGGAAAGGTTTCATAAGAATGTTCTACTTTCGGATACCGAGGGAAACCTATATTCTGAACATAATGACTAATGACCATTTCAATGGTACCAACTCTGCCCATTTCTTTAGGTTTTCTTTGATGACTCATCACTCATGTACCTCCAGGGGAGTGCTCCTTCAAAACCCTATCATTATTTTTTATAGTATAAAAACACTTTAAGCTCATAGGTAATAAACAGAATACCTAAGAGAAAACAGGTATTTCACCATTCCTTCCACTGCATTAACTTTATAACAACTGGAATCCACCATTAATGTTTACAACATCTAATAGTCCAATCTCACATGACTCTCTTATTAATCAAGTGAGAAATATGGAACCTCTACCCTAACTAACCTTTAAAGTCTAGTAATTTGACAGTACCTTTGAGTGAAAAATCCTCATGCTGTGAAATCAATTCCAAAAAGGCCAAGAAGCACATCCTTGGAGATCAGGGATACTCTTTCAATTGCCAGAACAAAAACATGAGCAGCTATACTGGCCTTCACATTAACACCACTGTTTACATGTTAGCCTCTTTTTTTACAAAAGACTCTACTGAATCCATGGAAAATGATTAAAATATCAAAAAGTCTTCAGTATAAAGTAAGGTATTTCACACTTAAGACCCATAGTATAAATCTGAAGATTTTATACTGAGTCTTCAGCAGATATGCTCAATAAATATTTCTAGATGACATGAGAGAGCAGAATATATATATATACATATATACTTCCCCAATTCAAACCTGGCTCTCCAACACAGTTCTCTTAATATTCAATTTTATATACTATACACTGATGTACTACAAAAAAAGATTCATGTTGCTGTAGATACCTAGATTTTCTTTACTTTCATAAATTGTAAAAATACAACTAAGCACACACTTTTACAAAAATTAGAGTTGTTTTTTTCTTGAACCAAAAAATTGCTCAAGCACAGTTTTAAAACTTCATTAAAACCAACCTCCACCCAAAAGATATTCCTAATGAACTTTAATATGTTGCACTTATTCATCATTATTAATAACAATTTAAATAACATGTTCATAGTTAAATTCAAATCAGAACTGAACTCGTTTCACATTGAGCAATTTAAAAATTCCTTGGTTATTTACTTTTGCTGACTGTGACTTTTTTTGAAAGAATATATAGTTTGTTCAAGAAACCAGTTATTTTAATTAGAATAGAATGCTATATTCACATGGCACCATATGGTTCTTTTCTCACCAAGATGTCTTTTTCACTTAGAGTTATTGATCGTGAAAGATGCTCACAATATAGTGTCAAGTTAAAGGAAGCAAGTTACAAGTCATTCTGTATAGTAAGACCCATTTTGTAGAAAGATACATGTTTGCACATGAGCAATCCCATATGTATACATGGGCATGCAAGTGTCCATACATGGATGAATGTACACAAACATCTTTGCACAAGCATATATACTCAAAGTTGATCATGAATCTCTCTGGGTAGAGGGTTAGGTGTTTTTATTTTTTATACTTACATTTTCAATGCAGAAAATACAGCATTTTAACAAAGGGAGAAAAGTATTTTTAAAAAATACCTGAGTCCTCATTAAGTACAAGGCACTACACTTCTAGCACAGTGTCATTGTGTAATATACAATGAAGAAATCCCATTGCAAGTGTCTTCCAGTGTGTAAATGTTTTATATTATTAATCTCTATAGTTACTATCAAAACAGTACATGTAGCCCTGGCTGGTGTGGCACAGTGGATTGAGTGCTGGTCTGGGATCCAAAGGCTCACTGGTTTGATTTCCAGTCAGGGTACATGCCTGGGTTGCAGGCCAGGTCCCCAGTGGGGGGTACATGAGAGGCAACCACACATTGATGTTTCTTTCCCTGTTTTTCTCCCTCCCTTTACCCTCTCTAAAAATAAATTAATAAATTCTTTTTAAAAAAGTACTTGTAAATTTAGAAATACACTGTAGACTTGTATAGGAGAAAAATTTAAAGTAGCCACACAACTGTAATTGAACAACAATAAAAAAATAAAATAAAAAGTGAGTAAAAAAATAAAAAGTAAAAGTATTCCTAAACTGCCTTCCTCTACCACCACTCCCTTCCCTTTTCCTCTAGAGGTAACTACTTGTGGTATGGATCCCAGGGCTGTCCAACATTTTGGTGTCTGAGGCACACTGGAAGAAGAGTTGTCTTGGCCCACAAATTAAATACACAAACACTAACAAAAAGTGATCAGCAAAACAAAAGGTTTTAAGTAAATTTACAATTTTGTGATGGGCCACATTCATAGCCATCGCAGACCACAGGTTAGACACCCATAAACCTTTTTGTTTTATCCATATGCATGGTATGGTCTTTTTTTTTTTTTTAGATAAGTGGAATAATGGTATATGGACTGTTCTATACCTCCCCCCTCTATCCCTTACCCCTTTAACAATGCTTAGGCACTCCTATGCCAGTTTATATAGGTCCAAGGGGTGTTTTTCTTCTAAAAGCTCTATGGTATTACATACAACAGCATATTTTTAGTGAAATCATTCCCATATTAATGGATATTTAGGTTACTTCCAAGTTTTCACTATAGTAAAATTGTACTTTTTTTTACATTTTGCTGTATTTTATTTTTACATTATATTTTATTGATTATGCTATTACAGTTGTCCTGATTTTTCCCCCCTGTCCACCAGCACCCCCTACTCCCTCAGGCAACCCCCCCACCATTGTTCTTATCCATGGGTCATTCACATAAGTTTTTTGGCCACTCCATTTCTGACACTGTACTTAACATCCCCGTAGCTATTCTGTACCTATTTGTACTTCTTAATCCCCTCACCTCTTCACCCATTCTTCCCCTCCCACTCCCATCTGGCAACTATCTGGTAACTGTTTTCTCTTGCTGCTTTTAAGAGTCTCTCTTTATCTTTAACCTTTGACATTTTAATTATGATGTGTCTTGGAGTGACCTCTTGCCATTGCTCTTGTTCGGGACTCTGTACTTCCTGGACTTGCATGTCTGTTTCCTTCACCAAATTACGGAAGTTTTCTTTCACTATTTTTTCAGAGAGATTTCCAATTTCTTGCTCTTTCTCTTCTCCTTCTGGCACCCCTCTGATGTGAATGTTGTAAAGCATGAAGTTGCCCCAGAGGCTGTTTATACTACCCTCATTTGGGGGGATTCTTTTTTCTCCTTGTTGTTCTGATTGGCTGTTTTTTGATTCCTTATGTTCCAATCATGGATTTGGTTTGTGGTTTCATCCACCGTACTGTTTCCCTGTAAATCGTTCTTTATTTCAATTAGTGTGTCCTCAGTTTCTGGCTGGATCTTTTATATGCTGCTGAGGCCCTCACTAAGTTCCTGAGCATCCTTATAAACAGTATTTTGAACTCTGCATCTAATAGCTTGCTTATCTCCATTTTTTTAAGCTCCTTTTCCAGATTTTTGATCTGTTCTTTCCTTTGGGCCATGTTTCTTTGTTCTAGGTAAAGCTGCTTTGACTCCATGTCTTGGCAGTGTGGCCTAATATAGTAGGTGTCCTGTAGGGTACAGTGGCACAGCCTCCCCTATCACACAAGGTGGGTACTCAAGGTGAGCCCTTCATGTAGACTGAGTATACCCTGCTCTTGTAGTTGAGCCTTAGTTGCTGGTAGCAAATCAAAGGGAGAGATTTACCTGGGCCAGTCAGCTGCAAAGATTGGCTGTTACCACTGACCACCAACCTCAGCCCTCTGGGGAGGATCAGCTGCACAGGGGCAGGGTGTTGGTGTTCCAACATGGTCTATAGATGTCTACTGGGTGCGCTGTCCCTGGGGTTTCTCAGGTGGTGCAGGCCAAGGTCAGCCCGCACCTGTGTTCTGCCAGGGGCCACCCTGCCTCAGCTATAAAGCAATCTAACATAGCTGCTACTTGTGCTGGGCTTAGAGCAAGGGTGTCAAAACTCATTTTCACTGGGAGCCACATCAGCCTCACGGTTGCCTTCAAAAGGCCAAAATAATTTTAGGACTGTATAAATGTAACTACTCCTTAACTGTTAAGGAATTGAAATTACATTCAGCCTTTTAAAAGGGCAACTGCGAGGCTGATGTGGCCCTGGTGAAAATGAGTTTGACACCCCTGGCTTAAAGACTACCTTGCTGTGAATCTAATCAGGCTGCCACTAGGGCTCACTGAAGCAAGTTGTTGCTTGTAGGATTTAGGAGCCAAGACCAGCCCTTCTTACAGAAAAGCAGCTTGGGTGGGCCATAAGTTCCAGGGGACAGTCCCTGGGGATCTCCGAGGTGGGTCAAACAGTGTTAGCCAGGTTGATGGGAGTCTCAGATATGGCACCAGCCTACAGGTTCTGTGAGGGGAGGGTTAGCAAAGGGACAATGGCCTCTGCTCAGCTTGATGCCATATACTGCAGTTTCTCCCTGTGTGCCACTGGTTCCTTTCAAGCTGCTAGCCCACTGCTGGAGCTCAAAGAGAGTGAGTCTGAGTAGGTGAGTCCATGTGTAGGTTCTTTAACATGAACTACTTGGGCTTCCAGCAGTTTCTTCTACTGACTCAAACTCTGCCTGGTTTTCGCAGCCAGAAGCTGTGGGGACCTATCTTCCTGGGAAGGAATGCTGGGCTAGGGGGCCTTATGTGGGTCTGGGACTCCTCACTCCCAAGATATCCCTTCCGAATTTTTATCCATGTGGGTGCTGGACCAGCCCATTCCACATCTGTGCCCTTCCTACCAGTCTGGATGGATGTGGTTTCTTTAATTCTGTAGTTGCCAGACTTCCATCCACTTCGATTTCTGATGTTTCTAAGTGATGGATGTTCTATATTTTAGTTGTAATTTTGATGTGTTTGTACAAAAAGGTGAGCCATGTATGCCTATGTCGCCATCTTGACCAGAAGCCTCCTTCCATATACATTTATACACATGTGCAGATATTTCCCTAGAATAGGTTCCTAACAGAATTGCTGGTCAAAATATATGTACATTTAAAAAGGATTTTGTATTCTTTATCACAATTTGCAGTCTCATTAACAATTTGACACTCCCCAGTTCTTTCTAAAAATGGATATTATAGTTTTTGCCAACGTACTTGGTGAAAATGGGGTTTAAAAAAAAGGAAACAGCAGCCAAAATGGAGTCACTTTTGCTTAGACCCATCACCAAACCAAAACTTAAAAACTAACCTAAGTAATCTAACCATCTCTCCCACGAGTGGAAATTCAAACCAATCAGTCTGAAATTTCCTGATTAATACCAGTGAGGTAATCTGTATGATAAAATCTGTCATTCCCTTCCGTCCCCAAAAACAACATGATGTGGCCTAAAAATAATCCTTTATTTTATTTTATTAATAACACTCCTGCCACACCCTTCTTCCTATAAATACCTTCTATATTGTGCAACTCCTCAGAACACTGCGCTAGTTGCTAGAAGGGACACTGCCCGATTCATAAATTGATTGATAAAGTCCTTCAGAGCCTCAAATTTACTGGGTTGAATTTTGTTCTTTAACAATGATTTTAATTTCTCTAATTACTAGAGTGAATTTGAGCATCATTTTTTTTATTCATCATTTAAATTTTTTCCTAATGAGTACCTTTTCTCCTACTGATTAATTTGTAGGGGCTCTTTATATATCATGAATATAAAGTAGAAGACTTTTAATCTAATGTTATTTGGAACAGTTGATTAGTTAATTGAAAAGGTCAATTAAGGTGAATAATCATAAAAAATGCATATGACAAACATTTCATTTTTATCAGTAGTAAAATGAACACTCATTCATCAAATGTTTTACATAGGGCCAAGAGGCCAAAACCTTCTTCTTTACTCCAGACCCACTTAGTGTAAAGAAATTTAAACAGGATTCTTAGAGAATACAGAACTTCAAAGAACTTAAGACACTTAGAAGGAAGTGAGTGAAGAACCGTTTTAGATCTTTATATTTATTTTATATGAATCTTTTATCATCTTACTCCAATTGGGCATTAATAACTTGCTTTCACAAACTCCTTCCAATACACTCAATTTGTTTTGTATAAAAACATGAACCTAATGTAACTAACACCCAGCTTCAAAAATTGTCTCCATGTGCTGCATTTGATTTTTTATATCTCTACATACTCCATATCTCCACTATCTCTCATATAATTTAAAGCAAATCCCAGACATCACATCATTTAATCCATAAATTTTCAGTAAGAACTTCAATTCCCCCAGTTATATTTTATCACGTTACAAAATATGCAAATAAATTACATATTTACAAAAACAACCACATATATATGTTCAGTGACAAAAGCATCTGTTCTGCTGATGGGTACACAAGCATACTGGCATAGACCAGCTTACTAAACA
The DNA here is from genome assembly GCA_004027475.1 of Anoura caudifer. NCBI lineage: Eukaryota > Metazoa > Chordata > Mammalia > Chiroptera > Phyllostomidae > Anoura > Anoura caudifer. Next base: position 47,796 of record PVKU01004399.1, read on the forward strand.
GCAAGTGTTCACTGCACAGTTTATTTTACAAAGGAAATAAAGAGCATCATTTAATGTGGTGAGTCAGTTAAGTGGAAGTCAATTAAATATTCCACTGCATATGTAGAAGCTATTTCCCCCCGTCTGTCAGTTACCTTTTAAACTTTGTTATAGTTGCCTCATGCTTTCCAGATGTTTTTTTAAATATATCCTTAATTTATGTTTTGTATGATGTGAGGTGGGAATCAGTTTCTTTCCAAACGTATAGCCAAATGTCCTAACTCAATTTCCATTTTCAACATCATACATAAGGCATTTAAAAGAACTAAAGTGTCAACTTTTAACTTACAAAAGAAAGCTGCATAAAAAAATAATAAATCTACAGCCTAAGCTCAGCTTGATAGGCTTAAACTACTATGTACTTAAAAATCACATAGCAGTTTTGGGAGCAGATATAACAGCATTGCTATTCTTGGGCTTCTCTTTACCACTCTGGCAACAACAGAATCACCAAAGGACGTCAGGACCACATATACCTCTTTCTGAGTCTCACTAGTTGCCATACCTTTAAATTTACTTTTCCAGTGAAACAGTGAAATCAACCCTCTCCACTCATTCCTTAATGCTTCTCCTAGACAACAGTGCCTTGTGAACTTAGTAAAGAAAATGAATACACTCTTCCCACCAACTATTTTCCATGGAAATATAACTAAAATGTAGTAAAAGTTGCAGTACATTTCATTAAATTTCCTTTATAACATAAAGACTCAATGATTTATAAGGTTGATTTGTCCCTAGGCAAACTTTTTCTGTAATGGATCAGGGATTAAATAGGCTTTTAGGGCCATAAGTTTTCTGTTTGAATTCTGACATTGTATTTTGGATGCAGCCAGACAATGCATAAATGAATAAATGAAATTCTGTGGCTGTGTTGCAACAGAAGGTGGTCTGAAAAAAAAAAAGCTGGCAGTGGGCAGAATTTTGCGGGTCCTTGCATTAAACCAACGACTGATCTTTTTCAAACAGCAATCCACTACCTTAGCTGTACACTTATTTTAAGCAAATACAGTTATCCTGAAGGGACAAGTAGTCATGTCAGTACCACATTACAAAAACAAATATTCTCAAAGTTAATCACTAACCTTTTCCTGTAACTTCTCATAATTATGAGCCCACACATTTTGCAAAATATAAAGTTGCAATTCCCCTTAAAGCTAATGTTTATTTTAAAGATACTTAAAATGAACATTAAGTAGCTACTATAAAAGGAAAATATACAATCTAGACATACAAATTCAAGTCTTTTACTCATTATTCTGATAATGGATAGTGAGTATAGAAAGCCGACTTAGTGCATGGTCATTATTCGCAACTTCACTACTCAAATGCAGAAGTAAATTTCCAACATACGTTTAAGTGAAAACACTATTTTTTTTTTCAGATTATTTACCAGAAACCTTGATTTAAAAAACCTATACAATTTAGCTAAAATATTTTTAATTTAGAAAGTGAAACCAAAACCCCTTGGCACATTGTGTGGCTATTTAATTTTAAAATATTAATTTTAACATTTTACTTGACAGCTTAGTAAGGGAGAAATTATGTTTGTAAGACACAAAAGGATAGCAGCCATTTTAATATAGCAGAAGTATGTGTGAGTATGTATTCACACTCTAAACCATCAAGATCACTTGTTCACAGGATACATTTGAACTCCAGAATTGAGAAAGAAAAAATGTTCACATTGCTTACAGAAATGTTGGATTGTAGAACAGCAAGGAATAAACTAAATAACAAAGGTACATAAGACCCCTTGACACCAAAGACTGACAGATAAAGAACAAAATTGATAAACTGGGACCTATCAAAATTAAAGACTTTTGTTCTGTGAAAATCACTGTGAAGAGGATGAAAAGACCAGCTACAGGCTGGGAGAATATGGTTGCAAACCACGCATCCAACAAAGGACTAGTATTTAGAATATATAAAGACCTCTCAGAACTCAACAGTAAAAAAAAAAAATCCAACTAGAAAATGTACAAAAGACATTATCATACGTTTTTACTAAAGAGGATACAGAGATGACAAATGAGCATGTGAAAAGATGTTCAACGTCATTAGCCATTGGGAAAATGCAAATTAAAACTACAGCAAGATATCACTAGACACCAATCAGAACAGCTAAAATAAAGAATAGTGATGCTGCCAAGTGCTGGCCAGGATAAGGAGCATTCATAATTCAGATGTTGCTGGTGGGAATGTAAAATGGTAAGCTACTCTGGCAAACAGTGGAAGTTCTTCATAAAACTAAACATGCAAGTAACATACAACTAAGCATTTGTACTTGGGCATCTATCTCAAAGAAATGGAAATGTATGTTCCCATAAAAAAAAGTACAGGATTGTTCACAGGAGCTTTATTTATAATAGGTTTAAAAACAAAAACAGGAAACAGCCAGATGTCCTTCAAAGTGTGAACGTTTAAAAAAACTAGTATATCCACACCATGGACTATGACTCAACAATAAAAAGGAACTATCAATACAAGATACATTCCCTGCATGAATCTTCAGGGAATTATGCTGAGTGGAAAAAAAAAAAAAAAAAAAACCTCAAAAAGTTACATACTGTATGATGCCATTTATATAGCATTCTTGAAATGGCAAAAGTATAGGCATGGAAAACAGATTAGTGGTTACCAGGGGTCAGGAAGGGAGTGAGGAAGGGAGATGGCTGCAGCTACAAAATGGCGATGGAACAGTTCTGTATCTTAACTGTGGTGGTGGTTACATGAATTTAACCATGTGATAACACTGCATAGAACTAAACACATACACACACATAGAAATTAGTGTATGTAAAACTGATGATCGCTGAATCAGGTGGATAGATTTTATCTATTTCAATTTCCTTGTAATGTTATACCAGTTATGCAAGATGCTACATTTGGGGAAAATCAGATAAAGTATATTATTTCTTGACAACTGTTTAAGAATCTACAACTATCTGAAAATAAACAGTTAAAAGAGAAAGAAAGAGTATAGATAGAGGGGAAGGGGAGAAAAATGGGAACAACTGTAACAGCTTAAACAATAAATATATAAATGATGCCCTGGCTGGTGTGGCTCAGCAGATTGAGTGCCGGCCTGTGACCCAAGAGGTCATGGGTTCAATTCCCAGTCAGGGCACATGCCTGGGTTGCAGGCCAGGTCCCCAGTGCGGGGTCGCCAGAGGCAATGACACATTGATATTTCATTCCCTCTTTCTCCTTCCCTTCTCTTCTCCCTAAAAATAAGTAAATAAAATATTTTAAATAAAATAAGTAAATAAAGAAATAAAATAAAAAATAAATTAATTTTTAAAAAGAAAAAGGAAAAGAGTATATAAGACTAGTCAGAGTTAGAAGTGGGAAAAAATGTTTTATCTTTGCTAAAGTCTCAGCAATTGAAAGGTAAGGAACAACAACAAAAAAGGAATGCTAGGCAGAGAGTACAATTAACACTCACTAACCTCCTACCCTGTAGAGTTCAATATCCTCAGGACTTTTATGTCCATGATTTGACAGTTATTGTTGTTGTTGTTAATAAAAATAAACTGTCCATGCAACTATCCCTCCACAACCCCCACCACTATCAGTACCATACCAGACTAAACATATAGTAGGGGTTGTCTTACCCATCATATCCTGGTTGCCTGGCCAAAAAAAGTGACAAATGAAGCAACAAGATAAATTAATTGAATGAATAAATTAATGAATGAGATGCCTGCATATTCTTTTATAGATCTTAGTCAATTACAGTTACAAGGCAGTACTTATACATTCCCTTACAAATGCCTAAAAGCCATGAACATTTTTTTAAAAAATTTATTTACTTACTTTTAGAGAGGGGGAAGGGAGAAAGAGAGGGAGAGAAATATCAACGTGTGGTTGCCTCTCACATGCCCCCCACTGGGGACCTGGCCTACAACCCAGGCATGTGACCTGACTGGGAATCGAACCGGTGACCTTTTGGTTCACAGGCTGGCACTCAATCTCCACTGAACCACACCAGCCTGGGCCCATGAACATTTTTAAAACTGTGGTATGCACACATTTTACTTGCAATCAGAAACTAGCAATACTTGAATTTTGTAAAATGCTTCCCAATTTAAAGAGTTCCACATAGAATATAATCATTTCATAAGGATGAATTAAGAATTATGTATATAGCCCTGGCTAGTGTGGCTCAGTGGATTGAGTGCCAGTCTGAGAACCAAAGGGTCACTGGTTGGATCCCAGTCAGGGCACATGCCTGGGTAGCAGGCCAGGTCCCCAGTAGGGGGCACATGAGAGGCAATCACAAGTTGATGTTTTTCTGTCTTTCTCCCTCCCTTCACCTCTGTCTAAAAATAAGTAAATAGAAGTCTTAAAAAAAAAGAATTGTGTATCTATAAATTGGAACTAGTATATACAGATCTTTGAAGAAAAGCATTCTAAACAACTGGTATAGCTAATTATATACAGCACAGCCTTTATGCAAACTGCATCTGTAGATTGATTTCAGACAGGTAACTAATGGATCACCCTGTCAAACATCAAGATGCTTTTATAGATGCAAAAACTAAGAGAGCTAAAGTGATTTGTTGAAGGTTATACAATTATCTAGAGCTAGAACTGAACCTGAGCCTGCCAGGCGTCCCAATTCATTTCTCACTGAATTGGGCAACAATTTTCTTTCTTCACCCATCCCACCCCTACCGAAAACAAACATCTTAATATAAATGACTATTTTTTTACAAAGGATTTTTAGGGGAAAAAACCTGAATTTGCTGAAGCTTTTCACTGTTGCATTACACCTTCTGTGGACTTTTAGGCGTCAAATTACTTCTCACGTCAGAACAATAAGGTACTTTATTCTACGGTGCAAGTATCATACTAACAGTTTAATGTTTCATGCTCCACCTAAATGGCAGATAGCATGTTAATTCTTACAGGAGTCATATATCTTACACTTGAGCAGCTTCAAAGCAAAACATGAGCTATTTTACAACGCAGGGAAGAGCCTTCACTATTAAAACCTTGATATGCTCATTCACAGTACTGTAATTGAATCTCCAGTTGCATTAAGCTTTATGTATCAAGGACACTTAAAACTATCTGAGGTAAAAGGAACAGTAAAGTGAAAGTAACTACTAGGAAATGGTTGATTAAACCATAAAGGAGACTGCTTACTTTTTCAAAGGGATTAATTGAATTGCCATTTTGCCCTTATTCTGCATCTCAATGCAGAGATGATTGTTTTAACGTGAAAGAGCAAATAGAGCAAATTCATTACAAGAGGGTGAAAAACATGCCTTTGAAGGAGGAGATGCTGGAGTGAGGAGGAGAAATGACGTTTTATTTAAAATATGTAACCCCTTGATGGGGTTTAGGCAATGAATCATATTCTCCTCGATTTTTCTATGCGCTATACACATCATCGACAGTTCTTTCTGTAAGGTTCTGAAATGAGAGGAAGAGGAAGTGAATAAAGCTAACGCTAAATATATAGCACCCAACGGGACAGGGATACCGATAGAATAGGAAAAAAATACGACCATGCTTCTGCTAAAATCCAGCTGTTTTCTAACATTCGTAAAGATAGGGAAGCTGAGAGGATATCGAAAGTCAGGGCATCCCTCACATTCGAAGGGCGGATGCTTCTAGATTAAGAGACCTGCTTACCCTCGGACATTGAGCGAGCCAGAGCGCACAAAATGGAGCTGAGGTGTAGGGGCGCCCTAAAGGTCACTGAGAAGCCTGGTGGGCTCATGATATGCTCTTTTGGAAACGATCATGACAAAGGGTAGTACCCCAATCGGAAAGATGATTCTGACTCTCTAGGGGTGGTAAGCGGCAGACAAGACAGGCCAGGGTCTCGAGAACCCCCGATTTCAGTAAAGGGGAAGATACAGAGATCTCGAGGATCCTTCCGGCACCAGTGGAGAGAGCGGATAGACTGGGCTCAAGAAGAAAGGGAGCCAATTCCGGGAACGGAACGGTCTCCCAAACGCCTCTTGACTCAGGTGTGGGACAGTGGCGCCGCTGGAGCCGGGAATACGACAGGACAGGAGCGCCGGTGCCGCAGCCTCGGCAGCGGGGGTTACTCACCCGAGGCGTTGTCTACGGAGTTCTTGCAGCCGGCCAGCGCCTGGCCCTCAGGAAGCTGGCGGAAGGGAGCCGCGTGTCCGCTAGCGCTGGGGCGAGTACGGGCACGCCGGAGAAGCCAGAGCCAAAAAAAAAGGGGGGGAAGAAGAAAAAAAAACCGCAGCAGCGCGCGCACCCGAAAAGACCGGCGGAGGCGGGGTTAGGAGCTGTGCGGGGCGAGCCCGGAAAAGACGTGCCCGGAGGGCGGGCGGAGCGTGGACGCGTGGTGGTGCGGCTGGGCCTGCCGAATCGCCTGCGGCCTGCAGCTCGGCCCACCCACGCTCCCGCCTCCGCTCTCTCAGTACGTCAGCCGAAAGGGCGGGGCCCAGCCGGAAAAAGCAGCAAAGGAGGGGTGGTGCAGCGGTGCCGCGTAAGCTAACGGCGCCTTCCCGAATCGCCCCAAGGTCTAGCTCCCGCTTCCGAACCGTTTTCGCTGGGCTGGCTGGCCCGCTTCCTTATCCAGTGTATTTTTAAGGTCTACGCCCTATCTGATTTCAGCGAGGTGCGAAGCCGGCCCACGCCCGCACCTGTCTTGGCTTCCCAGGATTAAAGTTCCCCTCTGGTCATTTTCCAGCTGCCATTTAAAGATTAATTCTTTTTTTGGCTTTCACTCCCAGTCCTTTGGAGACAGATATTACCGATCTGATTAAAGACACCTTTCGCCTCCAAGCCTGAGCTAAATGTCCCCATATTCCATTTATCTCGCCTCTGACTGCGTTAAAACTCCCCCACTCCCTCCCACTAACGAAATATCACAAGGATTCAGGGTCTTGTCTTTATGCCTTCCATATACACGATGGTGTAATGGCAAGACAATCCACAACTGATACGGAAAAGTCACCGCAGCGCTGTAACATCTCACTGGACCTGATCGTTACTTACGAGTTAGTCCTACAAATGCTGTTCCCAAGAGATTAAAGAAATGGCTGTTAAAAATAAAATTCCGGCAAACTGTCTTCAGACTGCAAAACGGTCAGGCCATAATTGCAAATGAGCCATGACAAATTGCCAAGAGTATATCACTAAAAATAATAATAATAATAATAATGATAATGATAAAGCGCCAGTATTACGGAGCCCCGATGCGTATGGAAGACTAGCTTCCTCTCCCTGCTACTAATGGACATTTCATTTCACTTGCTATTTTTCGGTTTCATATTACTAGAGGTAACAATGTGTGTGTCTCACCACCTCAGATTACAGGCTAGAGCCCTTCCAAAACTAGTTTGCCTCTGAATCATTTGGGGTGCTGGTTAAAATATGGGTGCCTGAAGCAACAACCCCCAAGTATTGTAATTCAGATCTGAGTGGAGCTGAGAAATTTTAATTTTTAATAAGCATTCCAGGTAACACTATAGGTGGTTGGAAGCTCACAATTAAACAACATAAACTTATAGCTTTTGCATTACTACTCTGAAATGGGATAACTCATCCGTTTTCCAACAGGCCTACTCACTTATATATAGCATGCCTATAATTATTGTTATGGCAGTCATCTAACTTCATTTTTCTATTGACCTAGAAAGTTCAGGAATTCAAACAACAATTTTAATTTCATGTTTATCTTACAAGATCTTGCTGTAATACCAAAAATAAGTAATCATTTATCAGCTATATAATTCACTGAGTACCTATAATGTACAGCAGTTCTGGAATAATGTGGTTCATTCGATGTCATTTCGTTATAATGTTGGTGAGATGCATGGGAACTTAAGTCTTGTTTATGTCAATTAGCTTTGGGTAAAACTGATTTCTTTATACCTCGTTTTTGCTTACGCTTGCAGAGCCTATTACTGATGAAGTTGAGTGAAGACACTGTACAGAAAGCACTGTCATCTACAGTCAGGTTAACACAAGTGAAATCAAAGAAATAATCCTTGCTCTCAACACACTTAGTACCCAGTTGTGGCATTAAAATACAGACACATTACAGACCCAGTGTAACACATCAGTCTGTTGGACCAAGATGAAAAAGAACTTGTAATGAAAGAGTACTTTTGTCAATTTTCTTTACTGTCAGTCACTTAGCCCAGACTTTTTCAATCGTGTAATATCCTCTGAACACTGTCTGTTTTTGTTTGTATGTATTTGTGCATACCTATGTACATGCACATGTGTAAAATATAGATACATTTATCAGACCAAGAAACTACTTGAATTTTCAAGATCTTTATCACTTAAGCCGGGGGTGTCAAAATCATTTTTGACACCCCTGAGTCTTAAGCTATTCATTAATGCTGACAGTTCTGCCTTTTTATTGCCTACCATGGGTCACCTTTTCCTCTACAGTGTCTCCACACTATTTCTAGCTTTTCCTTTTTCATTTTTTCAGGATCAAAACAAAACTTGTTTAATTTCTTGTCATCTGAAACCCTCCAGAACTACTACCCAGGAGCAAAACATTCCCCCTGCCAGCTGTCTGACATTTTAGAGAGAACATTTGCACCATTGTTTACTAGTTAGGAAGACTGGATTGTTATCCTTATTTTACAGATGGAGAACCAGATGCAGTTCAAATGACTTATCTAGTCACACAACTAACTAGTAGTAGAGCTTGGATTTCGTAACACAGTTCTGATTACTCCTAGACCAGGGTGTTTGCCACTACATCGTGCTTCCTGGATAATAAGTCCTACCCAGAACCACCAATACAATTAGAAACAGAAGAAAAAAACACATGGAAATTGAAAAGAGTTAGAAAACTATACAGTACAATTAACAGATTCAAAATACAACATAAAAAGCATTGAACACGTGAAAATTAAACTGTTTAAAGCCAAGCAGAATTGAACTGAACAGCTCTGTTAGCAGGTACTGATATTTAGGACTTGCCCATTTTACTCTCCTGTAATAAGAAACTGAAACAGATAGCCTGGCATTAGTTATTTATGGAAGGGTAGAAAACAGCAGTTCTTCATTGACTGGGGAACAAACTTTTGCATGTTAAACATATTTCACAGGTTTGTAAAATAATAATTTCCTCCTGTGGGGGAATTTACAAGCAGCAGAACTTTATAATAATATTTGCACAATACAGTTATGTTTTGTCATTAATAAGACTTTTTTTCAGACCCAATAACCAGACCAAATATTGTCTTCCATGGCATGTCTGAAACAACTGATAAAATCAGAAACCTAAACAGAAGATGATCTCACTGTGAGCATAAATAATAACCTAAGTGACTCCTTTAAAAAGTGCTCAAAAGCATAGTAGTTCTAAATGTTCCTAAGAAATGATTCTTTCATGTTTTCAAATAATCGCTTCTTTTTATTCCAATACATTTTACAGTTTTTTTTAATTAATCAAAAAACCAAAACAAATGGAAAAACATCTAATGCTTCTGGATGGGAAGACAGAGTATTGTAAAGAGTCAGTTCTTCTGAAATTAATCTATAAAGTCAATGCAGTTCAAATCAAAATCCCAGCAGGGTTTTAACGGACCTTAATTTCAGTGTCTCTCACTAACTTGCTCTTTGTCTTTGTAAAAGTGAAAGAGACTTTACTTTGGGCAGTGAGCACACAGTGCAGTGTGCAGATGATGTGTTACTGAGTTTTATTCACCAATGTCATCCTAATGAATTCAATTTTTTAAAAAATCAAACTCCTATCCTCTCTAAATAAAATCCTCTGCAGTACCCTTGCCGAGTGTTTTACCAACCTTCCCAAAAAGCAAAAAAAAAAAAAAAAAAAAAAGCACAAAAATAAATATTATCCATAAGTTCAGAGGCAAATGAAGTGGGCTGTGGCAGTCAAGTCTTCAAGAAAGTAACCTTTGGTATATTTTCACCCACTTTCTTGCAGCTATTCTAGCCTAGGTTAGGGGGAAGCTCATCAATATGGTAACTCACCTTAAATTTCTCTTTATTTTTCTTTCCACTTCACATACAAGAAGATTCTATTTCATCTTCCATTATTAAAAAGCAAGTCAAATAATAACAAAATTCAAAAATGTCCCTTATTCTGAATCATTAACTGTTAGAGTTTGAAAGCCAAGTAGGGGCAGAGTAGCAGGATAGGAACCATATGGGCTTTGAACTTGGACCACCCTAGACCACATTACATAACTTCTTCAGAGCCTCATCTTCCTCATCTGTAAATTGGGAATAATAATATTACCTCATACATAAGGCTCTTCTGAGAGGATCTTACATACATACATAAGGATCTTCTGAGGGAGGATTAAATTAAATTATGCTCATAAAATGCCTGGCTTATGGCAAGTGTGTAGTAAACGGTGGCTGCTAATTACTAAGTCCAGTCTTCTCATTTTACAGATGAGAAAAAAAGGGAAGCTAGAACGAAAACTCTACTATCCCACACAAGTTTCTCTCCAGATTCTCCTGTTTATTGAATGCCATTTTTTAAAGCTAAGGGCTCAATTCTTTAAGGAGTGAGTGGTCTACAACTACCACCTTCATTTGCATTTATTGAATCACACTGTGATCTCCAAGCTAATCTCCATTACCTTCAATCCTTTAAATACACTCTTTGATAATGCCTTCTATGAAATGGACAAACCCCATCATTATACCTAGATATTCACTGTGCATCAACCTTTGAACATTTATTCAAAGCAATCCTTCTTCAAACTAAATGCTGTAATAAATCTGTCTCCTTCACTTAGACCATATATGGCACCTGGTACAGGCCAAATTATTGTTATTCAAATGAAAAATCTTTAGTGATGTGTTCGAATAATAGTGGCTACCAGTTGTTGAGTACTTACTATGTGCCAGGCATTGTCCCAAACACTTTACATATATTACTTCATTTTACCCTTACAATAATCCTATGAGGTAGATGCTATTATTTCAGAGGAAAATATGCATATGGCTGAATAAGCGATGTTTCAGATGTCCATCTCATCATATAAACTCATCTAGAAGAGAAGCAAAGTCTCATTTTGGAACATCCTACTTCTATATATGCAGGGGCAACCCTCCTATGAAAATACATTTAAAGCAAATACCTTGACAGTAAACTCATAGATTTGGAGAACCACTCTTGGCTATGATATGTATGTAATCCATATCATCTATACAGGTAGCTTTCAGGATTGGTGGCTACCATCAACTTTCTGCAACTTCTTTTCAATGGTATTTATGAAGTCATAAACTTCTGATTTTGTTGTCAGTGGGCAAAATTTAGGTGTGACAATCTAGATCAGCTTATGAATAACTTCCTCCCTGTGACTATTCTCTCTCTTTATGGAGCCATGGTGCAAAGTAGGCTCTATGTGAAGGTCTGTAAACTCTTTATAACTGTTCATCACTGTACATGGACTAATATATTCCTTAAAGGCTATTCACAAAGCAATTTTTCACACAGTAAGTCTTACTTTTCCACTGATTGTCTCTTTTTTTAAAGATTTTATTTATTTATTTTCAGAGAGGGGAAGGGAGGGATGAAGAGAAGGAGAGAAACATCAATGTGTGGTTGCCTCTCACACACCTCCCTACTGGGGACCTGGCCCGCAACCCAGGCATGTGCTCTAGACCGGGAATCAAACCTGTGACCCTTTGATTTACAGGCCAGCAATCAACCACTGAGCCACACCAGTCAGGGCTGATTGTCTCTTTATTATTATTTATTACAAAAGAAGTACATGTTTGCTTCCTTTGTTGAATTGTAAATACATAAAGTAAAAGAATCTCTGATCCCATTCCACAGAGATAACTGTGAACAATTTTTCCAGTTGTTTGTCATGCATATATACAGTCACATATACTTATTTTATTCACAAAAAAAGAGAATATATTATACATATTGCTCTACAAATTGCTTTTACTCACTTAATATATCAGAAACATAATTTCATGTAATTATGTTCATATGTAGATAACTAAAAAATTGTAATTCATACTTCTTTTTACACAGTATTCATAGTATGGACATACCATATACCATAGTATGGATATATGGATTACCATAATAATATATTAGTCATATCCTTACTGATGAACATTCAGGATTTTTCCCTAATTTTTCAAACTGTTCTAACTAATATCCTTATGCATAGGTGAATTTGCTCAAACAGTTATATAGAGGACCCCTACAAGTGGAAATGATGCTGGTCAAAGAATATGTGCGTTTTGCCCTTACTGGTGTGGTTCAGTGGATTGAGTACTGGCCTTTGAACCGAAAGGTCACTGCTTTGATCCCAGTCAGGGCACATGCCTGAGTTGTGGGCCAGGTCCCCATTTGGGAGTGTGAGAGAGGCAACAGATAGATGGTTCTCTCCCTCTCCTTCTCCCTCCCCCCTCTCTAAAAGTAAATAAATAAAATCTTTTTTAAAAAGAATATGTACATTTTAAATTTTTTAAAATATAGTCAAATTGTCTTTTAAAAGGGCCACACCAATTTACACTCCTACTTAGAGTATTAGTGTCATTTTCCTCATATTCTTGAAAGCATTGAAGATTAATAATCTTTAAAAATCCTGCCAACCCAATAGACAACTTTATCTCATTGTTTAATTTATTTTTTATTTTTTATTAAAGTGTTTGATAACTTTAATATCTTTTTCTAAAAGTAATAACTATTACATAGAAAATATGGAAAACAAAAATACCAAAGAATTCTTTTAAAATCCACATCTGCTGCCCTTGGAGAGCCACTATTAATATTTTGATCTATTTTTACTAGTTTCTTCTTATGCATATTTTCCTCAAAATTGGAACCATTCTATATATATAGTATCATGTGTTTTTTTTTCCCTTGATATTTAACATGAGCTCTCCTCCATGTTATTTAAAATTATTTAAAAATATGTTTTGGGATGCATAATATTCTAGTATATAGGTGTCACATAATTTATTAACCAGTCTCCTATTTTTTATGGGACATTTAGGATAGTTCTGAAATTTATACCATACTATAAATGATGCTATTATAAACATTCTTGATTAGAAATTTGTGTTTCTCTCAAATTAGTTTCTTAAAATAACTCCTACATGTAGACTTGGTGAATCAAATGATACAATAAAAGGTAATTGACTCATATCACCAAAACAATTTTTCCTATGACTTTCAAAAGAAATTGCCAACAATTAATCTGTAGTAATTGATAAATTGGCCCATTGATAAATAGGCCCCAATAAGAAAGCAAGTGCATGTACTGCTCTCCTGTAGAATCACAAAGTTTATTTTAAATTAAATTAAACAATTCTTGAAATAAATCGCCGACACAAAATCATGTTTAATTTGGGGTAGCTAGGTTGTTTCCTTTGTTTAAGATTTGAGTTTGGGTAATTTTTTGACAGGAGTACAATATTTTAACATTCTACTAGGGAAAAAATCTGGAGAGAGACAGTTTAATTGAACAGAACACACTACCTTAAAAATTCCTTCAGCTGCTATCAAATGTCCCTCTCCCACACCCCTGCTCTACCTTGTTTCTCAGCATTTTGCGGAAGCTGCTGATTTTTTGAAAATAATCAAGCTGACCTAGAGCTGAGAGAAAGACTAAATATGGAAACCCAAGGAAAGCACTGATGCAAAGTGCACCTGTAAGGGAAAGCCGAAGTTATAAAAATATATCAAAAACAAGTCTTTAAATGATTCATATCAGACCAGTTCTGTAATAAACCTCTGTAATAATAAATTTTGACAGAAACTTTATCTTATCTACTACAGTTTTTAAACATTTGAAAAACCTCCAAAATTGGGAATAGCTTGCAACGCAAAGACCATGTCAGCTACTTTCATCTGAGGCTTTGTAATTTAATCCCAAAATCATCAACAAACTCATGCTATGCTGTACCTAAATGTAACATCTTTCCCAGACACAATAGATCTTAAGCTCTTAACTCTTTATCAGGGACTGTAGTTGCCAATTGTAGTCTTTTGACAATGAGAGCTCCCTGGGTCCTGTGTTAGAGGCCTGGAGGGAAACCCCTAAGGGGGCAAAGCAGAATCACTTTACCATTTATTACAACTTTTCCCAGAAGTGAATGGGGGGATTCAAAACCCAGTATCCTCCTTAAGAAAATAAAACGCATTATCAATGAAGTGAAAGCTAAGGTGTCCTCATTTGGAGTCAGAGAAGTTGTAAAATTTAAGACTGGAAATGTTCAGGAGATGAGAAGCATTTTTAGCCACTGACTGGGGTATCATGCTGTGTCCTGTATGAGCTAGTTGTGCTCCATTTGATAAACAAACATACAGGACACACATTGCAAAATGTAGATTAAGAAACCTCAGGGCAGAGGGCAGATATCACACATACAAGTGTACCTAGGCACTTGGCCAGTACACAAAGAGGAACATGGCCTCAGAACTTGGAAGCCTGTGTCCCTGGGCCATTTTTTTCCTTTTTAACTTATGCCATTGTTACAGGTTTAAACTAAGGCAACGGTTTTAATTTCTATACATGCAAACAAAGAAAGAGTTTTATTGGCCTTTGAAATTTAAGGTATATAACAAATGAACTTCTCAACTAGAAATTTAAAGCTGTAAAGGACTTTAAAGTTAATCTGGAGTCCAATCATTCATTTACTTACAAATGAGTAAACAGGGGCTCCAAAGGGTTAGATAATTTACTCAAGGTTACGAAACTTGTTATTTCAGAACTGGTGACTGGAACGCAGATCTCCTGACCCTCGGCTCAAAACTCATCCTACTTTGTCACATTGCCTACGTCGTATCAATTTCCCAAAGGTTTGGCGATTTAATCATAAGTAAAATTACCACAACCATGCTTATTAAAGTGCTCTGAATTTCTAGGAAAAAAATTCAGGAATATCTAAGGAAAACAGGAAAATATGGTCTGTTCAATTTATTTGGAACATGTTTAAGAAAGCTAGTAGAAACTTTGAGGGGAACAATGATTTCTTCTTTTTTACTTAATTTTGAGGGAAAAAACAAACTTTTCCAATACGTTTGTCGATTATCTTCATGTGCTCAATCCACTCTACAAAGGTCCACTCCAGGTTGCAACCTCCTTCTTATCCAGTGAATACACAGAGTTCAGCGTCACCTTGCCCCATCTGCCACTGCCTTCCTTATTTCCTGTTTGCACTTTTATGATTTTCCTGTTATTTCATTTAAATGTATCAGCAAATACTCAAGGTCTGAAAGAAACAATATCAAAGTAACTTTCCAGTGTTGGAGAAAATATGAGATTCTCAACGGTTGGGCCCAGAAAGTCCCGTGACTCATTTTCTAAGAGTGAATGTTTTCTACATCTGCATAGGACCTGAAGTCCTAAAACCTTCAGCTTCAGTATTGATGTTTTTTATCTGTCCTCAAGGGGTTTTCTGCTTCTATTAAATGGGAAAAATCTAGAAATAAAATTGCAATATTTTAAAATTCAATATAAATTTATAATGATGTGAATAAATTCTTTATTTACATGCAATATAACACATATAACCATTTTATGATCTAACAAAATTTACATACCATGTAGTGTGTTCCTAAGTGATGAAGCATTCAATCTGTAAATGATTCTTTTGAAGTATTCCATATTTTACAATGTTATTTCCCAATTTTATTTTTTCCTTAGGCTTAAAAAAGTACAAAGAAATTCCTGCAAATTTAGAATTTCCAAAAAAAATTTAAAGCTTTACTCCAAAGTCATTCATCCATCCATTCAGACATTCAACAAATATTTATTTAACTATGATCTGTGCTACATTGGGTGTATGGCACACAGGTACAAGCTGAACTAGAGAGACATGGTCCTTGCTCCTAGGGAGCATGCATGCTAACATAGAAGACAATCACATAAGATAACTTCAGAAAGTGATAAGTGCTATGGACAACAGAAACTGAAATCAAGAGTATGTTTTGTATGAAGATGTGCTTTAACGAGAGTGTTAGGAAGTGTTTTGCTGAAGAGGTAATACTTGAGCTGAGATGAGAATGATGAAAGGGAGCCAGTCATGCCCAGGTTTAGGGGAACAGTGGCCCAGGCAGAAGGATCACCAAGTGCAAAGGTCACAAAGCCAGTCAGGGCTTGGGCCTTGTACATCCAACTGTATGTACATCCAATAGAGCCAAGGGCAGAAGGGCCTAGAAAGAAGACAGAAAGTGGGGGAGACCCTGGTTTTCAGGATTTTATAGGCTAGGGTAAGGAGTCTGATTTTACTCAAGTATACTTATGCTCTAGAATGTCTTTCAACCCCAACAATAATGTGGCCAAAAGTGGGTTAATCGCATGCACTCACACACATGTGTGCACATGCATGCTATTTAAAGGGGGACATATGAAGACCACTATACCTCTCTGTGGTTGTGAGAAATTAATTTGATCAGCCTGGAAGATTATTCTCTTCCCTTTTAGTTCACAGTTTCTCAAACTCATCACTGTTGGCATTTGTAGCTAGATAATTCTTTTATCTGGGGAGCTGTCTTGTGAATTGCAGTGTGTTTAACAGCAACCCTGGTCTCTATGCACTAGATGCCCATACACTCCCCTCCCAAGGTTGTGACACCTATCACCAAACAGCTTCCAGTATTGCCAAGTGTCTTGGGGGGAGTACAAAATTGACTTTGGTTCAGTGCCACTGTTTTAGTTCAAGGCAAGGAAGTGAAAAGGTGCCATGTAGAGGAGGCCAACTTTGAAGGAAATGGCATTTTTGTAACATCTCATCTTTCACACCTCCAAGCTCATTTCAAAGCTTGATTCCTGAAACTCATACACTGGTGCTAAGTAAATATTGAGTAAATTTATTCAATTCAGAGTACAAATGTGCATATGTTGAACCATTTTTTTTTTTATTTAATGTCAGAGTGGTAGGTGGAGGATACCGCTGGATTTGAATAGTCTGAGTATAGTCAGACTGCCCCAACTTCCCAGCTCATTTTGTTTATACAGAGCCTTAGAGAGACTAAACATCTTATTTTATGTCTAGATAAGACCAAAACAATTATTCATTTTATGCATTCCAACAAACTTATCTGAAAATACAACTTTTATTTACTGACTTCAATTATAAAAATTAGAGCTGCATTTCCATATGCAGCACCTAACAGAGTAGAACATCAAAGGCTCTGGAGCTGGGTTTCTCAACCTTGGTGCTATTGACATTTGGAGCCAGATAACTTCTGTTGTGAGAATCTGCCTGTGCATTACAGGACAAGCATCCCCAATCTTTGCCACTAAATGTCATAAGTGCCTAACCCAGATCCCTTACAAAAGGTAAAATGTCTGCAATAAGTATCCTGGAGTCCATTTGAATGTAAACAAGTGATGAATAAATAAATATGGGGAGAAGAGACAAATCTCCCATACAGAATTCCAGTAATTTTCTGTAGACACTGTCCCCCACAGGGAGATGGAGGGGGTGGTGAGCTAGTCACCATGCAAGTGAGGGCTGCACATAGTGACTTGCTTCCAAAGATTAGAGTG
Source organism: Anoura caudifer (assembly GCA_004027475.1). Taxonomy (NCBI): domain Eukaryota; kingdom Metazoa; phylum Chordata; class Mammalia; order Chiroptera; family Phyllostomidae; genus Anoura; species Anoura caudifer. The sequence goes on from PVKU01004399.1 coordinate 65,294, forward strand.
TTGAATGTGTTGGGGGAGGGAAATAACTTTACAGTGGAAAAATCCTCACAAACTCTATCTTGGACAGATGGTCAAGATTAACATTGTCACTGATAAGTCATGTTGATAGCCCTAGATATGATAAGAATGGCATTTCATCACTATTGCCCTTCCCCTTAAAAACACATAACCCCAGTCTAATTATGGGAATAACATCAGAAGAATCTCAATTGAAGGACATTCTATAACATACCTGATCTGTATTCCTCAAAATTGTCAAGGTCATAAAAAGCAAGAAGCCCTGACTAGTGTGACTCAGTTGATTGGACGTCATCCTGCAAGGTGAAAGGTTGCCAGTTCAATTCCTGGTCAGGACACATGCTGAGGTTGTCTGTTCGGTCCCTAGTCGGGATGCATATGAGAGACAACCCACTGATGTTTCTCTCTTACATCCATGTTTTTCTTCCCCCCTTTCTCCCTCCCATCCCCTTTCTCATAAAATACATACATTTTTTAAAAAGTTTTAAAAAGCAAGGAAAGTCTGAGAAACTGTCACAGTCAAGAGAAGCTTAAGGAGATACGACAACTACATGCAATATGGTTTCATTGATGGGATCCTGAAACAAACAAAAAAAGGATGTTAGGTAAGAAGTAAAGAAATCTAAATAAAGCATGAACTTCAGTTAATAATAAAGTATCAAGTTGTTTCTTTAGTTGTAACAATGTATCATATTACTGTGAGATATTAATAATAGGAAAAACTAAGTAGAGATATTCAGAAGTCTCTGTACCATGTTTGCAACTTTTCTGTTATTCTAAAACTATATGAAAATTTAAAAGTTTATTTTTTAAAATAATAACTGCAGGCATTGCCAGACATCCCCTGGGGGGCAAAATCTCCCCTAATTGAAAATCACTTCTCTAGGTCAATCTAACCACTTGCCTCCCTCATAGCACTTCACAACCTTTATAATATTTTAGCTAGTCCAAGTTCTTCTCTATATGGTCAGCAATTCTTGATACATAAGAATTTTTCTTAAGATGTTAAGATCTCACACACAGCTTCCAGAACTTTCTTCCTCTTCACTTTTGTCTGGAAATTCACAGTGTACCAGTGAAATGGGGTTTATTGTCATTTTTCTCATAGGTAACAATATCTAACAAATGAGGTTCTAAATTCTTCTACTTCAAGACATGGGATAATAGTTCAATTATTTGTTTCTTTTTTATAGTTTGAAAATCTTCATAGTGAGATGACCAATTAAAAAGGGCTACCTGCATTTCTTCATTGTTGCAGTAACTATAGTTTGAGAGTGATATTGTCTTCATATTAAAGCTGCTTTGCCTGGAAAGATACTGCACTGACATAGAACAGAAGGCTTCGGCATGGATTGTAAAATACAACTGATTTAAGACAAAAAGGCTTGCCAAACTTAACATCATAAATTGTCTTAACTAGTGGTTGTTCGACCATGAATACTAATTAATTTGTCATATTCTTGATGTAAAAATTAAGGAACAAAACAGCTTGACTCAATGTTGAAATTAAAATTGAAAAAATGGAGGATAACAGCAAGAAAGAACAAAAAAAGGGAATCATTGCCTTACAAGGTTCAATTTACTTTTTGAAGTGCTGGTTCCTTTTATACCAGTTCCCTTCCTCTGATATGCTATTCCTATTCCCATCCAGGCTGTAATAGAAATATAGCCTATGTTTTTGTTATATGTGTAACAGAGTATCTTGGCTGGTCCAAAGCTTGTGCTAGAACTTGTGTCTTAAAGAAATCAGGTGATGCTTTCTTCAATTCCTTCCTTGACCTATTAGCATAAGTCTCTGTGAGTGCAGTGTTTGGGGTTTGAGTGGAAGAAGGAGTGATGCATTGGGTTTTTGTTTGAGATTTTTTGCTGGAGCACACAAAAGAAGAGAGAGAGTGCTGGAAAGAGTGGAGGGGAAAGTAGAGTGTTGGTGCTCTGGCTAGCCCTTTGCATTCAAGGCAGATTGGGGAACAGAGAGCCAAAAGCTGAAGGGACCATTTTCATAAAGGGCCTTCATGATTATGGACACAAATAATGCTGTTTAGGGCCCAAATGGCAAAATTAAAATACTGAGTGAGGGGCCCAGTTCTCAGTACGTCAAGAACTAGATGCTCAGTGTTATTTGCACAAAGGGAATCAGCAACAGAGAGTAATGAGGTGCCTGGACTAGTAGTCTGGATTATAAACACATGAGTGAGCTTGTTCCAAGCATATTCCCCTTGCTGAGGAGTCCCTGGAGAGTCTTTGGAAAGGGTGACATTCTTCTGTGAGCAGGCAGGGCCTTGTGGCTGATGAAATTTGGATAACAGTGTTCACGAGATCTCATTTCTCCATCTGGAAAAGTCCAGGGTATTTGTGTCACATAATTCTTGCCGTCTATGCCTCAGTTCTTAAGTTAGCTTAAGAACTTGAATTTCTTAAGCTAACTTCCATTTTAGAAGAATACTGCTCCAAACCTAAGCCATTATTTCCCTCCTAAATCTAAAGGAATTCTATTGCAGTTTCCATGAGAGTCCTTGGAGCTGTTTTATCTAACATCATAGTAACTTGCCACAGCTCTCATCCTCTGTGAATTCCCTAGGACTAGTCTTCCTTAGATAGTCGCTTAAGCCAACAAGGACATCAGAAGACTCATTTAGCTTTATCTTTCATCCCCCTTGGTAAGATCTAAATATTCTTTTACAAACACTTTCTACTGGGAGCTACTTGGTTTTTTCAATGACCAATGATCCTTTTTATGAAAGTCAGTCTCTTTAAACCATTGCTTGGCTGAAAATCTAGACTGTTGTAACTCTTGGATAAATATTACATTATTTAATTCTTTGTCTCATTTTCCTTGAACCATTTAGTCAACATGAAATAACAGGCATTCATGCTCTTCGCATTGTGACAGCTACAAAAAACATTAGTGAACACCAAGATTTCTAGACTATATTATCAACTGAGAAAAGATTTAGCACAGTTTTTCCTGGACCTTTTCCACATGTCTTATTGCTAAAATTCATAAGAAATCCATTTAAGATTTCATAACAAAACAGTGAATTATACCATTGATATTAGCATCCTGACAATTCTCTATCACTGAGAATATAAAAGAAGATAGGTTCATTTGTATCTCTGGCAGGTGGGACTAATGATGCAACAAGGAACTCGGAAAGTAGTCTTTGGGGTACACTTCTAATCTGCTTCATGATTAACATGTAACTCACAGAAGATCTGAGTACCCCTGCAGTGTGCACCATGGAAAATATTTTCAAGATGACATGTGAAGGATCAAGACAATACATACAAATACTGCTAAGTTCATATACTAAATTGTATCATAGAAATGTTACATGACATGCTAACATATTTATGGAGATAGACAACTAAAAACTACTGACAAATCCTATCTAGACAAAGCAGAATGCCAAAATTATAAAATCAATGTCTCAAGAGATTAAGTAAATAGAAAGTGTTAAAGCAAATCAATCTTTAGATCGATCCAAGGATCTTCAGAGTTGAGTCTAGGGTTTGTTTTTTTTAATAACTATAGCATCATCTATAAAATCAAATGAAAACCCTAGATAGCAAAAAATATATATTTTGGAGCAAAGGTAAGTAGAATTATACTAGATATGGTGCCCATACCAACAGTTTCCACATAGCACATGAAAGTTGGGTAAATATAGACATGTAGCCCCTCTCCCCAAGAAAAATGTCATAAAGTCTAAGTAAATCAAAGGTCTGAGGATGTCCCCATTACTATAGAATTTTAGATATTCATAGCAATAAACACACTGACATGGCAGCAATCAAGCAAGTCATGAACACACAGAAGCTGTGATGCATCTTCCACTGTACTACGTGCTGTGGGGGATGTGAAAGAGACCTAAGATATAATTTTTGTAATCCTCACCTGAGGGCATGCTTGTTGGTTTTAGAGGGAAAGGAAGGGAGAGAGAGAGGGAGGGAATCATCAATGTGAGAGAGAAACATGGATCAGTTGCCTCCCCTATGTGGCCTGACCAGGAATCAAACCTGAAAACTTTTAGTTTATGGGATGATGCTACAACCAACTGAGCAACACGGGTCAGGGAGAGGCATAAGATAGAATTTTCATTTTGGAGACAAAATTTTAGTGCATAAATCAGAGAAAACTATAAAACCAAAAAGATGGGCAAAATGCTTCGGGTACCTGGAAGTGTCAAAACAAGTCTCAAAATGCCAGGATATTAGAGAGTTTCACAGAGATTTGAGTTGGCTGGACACTGAAGGAAATAGGAAGGACAGAAGAGTGCTTCACTGGAAGAAGAGAAAAATATGAACAAGGTCCAAAACTGACAATGAACATAGGATGGCAGAGAATGTCTGGAGACTGGTCTGATGAGAGCAGAAGATTCATACTGGGGAAAGGTGGAAGGAATTTGGGGAGAGACAGAATGCCAATTGGGATAAAACTTTTAAGATAGAAACCTTGAAAGACCACAGAAATGGCAGCTGGATATTCTTACACACATGAGTGTCAAGAGGACTGCATCATTTATGAGACTCTTCAGTCATTCTTCCATACATGGAGGACAAGGACTCTGCCAACAATGTCATCTTTTAATAGTACAAGAGGAGGTATGATGATGCAGATATGAAGCAAAGTAAACATAAGAAAAAATGGCTTGAGGTATAGTCCTTATCTTCTGAAAGTGAACTATTAATTCTTCATGCATTGAGGTTGAAGACCTTAGCTATGTAAAACTTAACCTTTGCCTGTGTAGAATAATAACTATTTGATTAATTTTAGAGTCGATATACAATAAAAGGCCTACCTTTCTAGCCTGTCAATACTTGAGTAAGCAATTTACCTTTTTTTAATTTTTGTCTTTTTATTGATTCCATAGAGAAGGGAAAAAAAGGAGAAAGATCAGGAAATAAAAATCAATGTGAGAAAGAAACATCAATTGGTTGCTTCCTGCATGCACCCCAACTAGGGACTGAACACACAAGCTAGGCATATTCCTTCACTGGGAATCAAACCTGCCACCTTTTGATTTGTGGAGGATGATGCCCAACCAACTGTGCCAATCTGGCCAGGGCAGTAATTTACTCTTTAACACAAATCACATTACTTTCTTTTGTTTTTAACTTTTAAATCTAAGCAGAGATAGTATACACAGTATATCTGTTTTCCTATTCAGCCTGTAAGGAGCTTGGAAGTTGTCACTCCATTCTTAACAGAAGTGAAAAAGCTGAATACAATGAAAAATCAACAACTCTTCTTAGATTCACAAAGGAGTGAGGTCACAGAGCAAACTGCTGCTCTCACAATTGAAGAGATAGACAGGCAGATTCAGAGAGTCACAAGCAGAAACCCAAAGCAGAAATTTCCACGGAAGCCAATACTGGGGTAGGAAAACTGAATCATAATTGATGAATTTTTGGAGGCTCAGTGTAAACAAATCTGTGAGTTAAAACTCCAGCAGGTAACCTGCACTTACTTGTATGAATTTTACCTCCTGGATCTCTACCAGATCCTTACAGTGAAGAAAAATGGAAAATCCCTTCAGGCTTCTGGCAGGAAGAGGGGGAAAGAAACGATTTTTCTTTGCAAGAACTACCTTCAAAAGAACCTATTTTACCAGAGCCTCACCTAGTGGAAGGAAAATTCTCAATTTCAGCTTGCTTTAGCCTTCCACATGGGGAAAGCTAGACATGCACAATTCTGGGGGAAGGGAAATACCCAACTCTAGCCCCCTCCAGCCATCTTGTCCTACCTAAGGTGGGGGGAGGAGGGCTGAGAAACACTGCTGAAGTTTATAGCCTAGGGGCACCTGCTCATTAAAAGACTGAAACTTAATCATAAGACTATAAAGCACTTTTCCTCCCCTTACACCTTATTAGCACATCATGAAAGACCTATTTATTAGAGATATTTCCATTTAGTACATTATGTCTGGCTTTCAACAACAACAAAAATTGAGGCATACCAAACTGCAAAACTATATATAGTTTGAAGAGACAAAATAAGCATCAGAACGAGACACATATGGCAGGGATGTTGGAATTATGACCAATTAATATAAAACAACTCTGATTAATATGCTTAGGCTCTGATGAAAATATAAACATGCAAGAAAAGATAGATAATGTAAGCAGAGAGGTGGAAATTCTAAAAAAGAATAAAAAAGAAGTGGCAGATATCACAAGCATTGTAAAAAAAAAAGAAAAAATGCCTTTGATTGGCTCAGTGGTGGACTGGACATAGATAAGAAAATAATCACTGAGCTTGAGGATATATCAATAGAATATTCCACAACTAACTACTAAAATAAACCCAAAGCAAGCATAAAGAAGAAAACAATACAAATTAGGACAGAAATCAATAAAATTGAAAACAAGAAATCAATAGAGAAAAATCACTAAACTAAAAGCTGTTTCTTTGAAAAGTTCGATAAAATCAATAAGCCTCTTGCAAGGCTAACTAAGAAATGAAGAGAAATGACACAAATTACTAATATTACAAACAAAATATGCCCAGCTGCTGTGGTTCAGTGGATTGAGCACTGGCCTGTGGTTCAGTGGATTCCCAGCCAGGGCACATGCCTGGGTTGTGAGCCAGGTTCCCCAGTTGAGGGAATGCAAGAGGCAACTACACATTGGTGTTTCTCTCCCTCTCTTTCTCTTTCTCTTCCCCTCTCTAAAAATAAATAAATAAAATCTTTTAAAAAAATGGTGGCACATCCACACAACAGAGTTTATTCAATAATAAAAAGAAATGAGCTATCAAGGTATTAGACAATATGGAAGACTCTTAAATGCATATTACCAAGTGAAAGAAGCCAATAAAAAGGCTACATACTATATGATTCCAACTATACTCTGGGAAAGGTAAAACTGTGGACATAGCTAAAAGGTCAGTGGTTGCCAAGGGCAGGAGGGAGGGAAGAATGAATAAGTGAAGCACAGAGTATTTTTAGGTTAGTGAAAATACTGTGTAAGATACTGTAATAGTGAGTGCATATCATTACACATTTGTCAAAACCTGTAGAATGTACAACACCAAGAGTGAACCTAATGTAAACTATGGACTCTGGGTGATTATGAGGTATCAATGTATGAATGTACCACTCTGGTTCAAGATGTTGATAGTGGGAGGTGTAGTGGGTATGTTGGGGCATGGAGTATATGGGAACTCTCAGGTATTTTCTGCTCAATTTTACTATGAACCTAAAGTTGCTTTAAAAATAAGTGTATTTAAAAGGGGAAAAAACTTCAATGGATAAATTATTTAAAAATTAAATTGTTCTAAAGGTACTAATGAGGTGATATTCTCTTCAATGGTTACATCAGAAATTCCAGTTGCAAAACTCCTTTCATTTCACTGGTATGTAAATTTATGGGAGGCATAACTAGGTCTATTTTTGCCACCCTTGAATGTACTATTACAAAACATTTGAACTATTTGAACTTGGGCATGACTGTGGAACCCAGTTAATAGCTTAAGGAATATAAAAAAAATTGAAAAGATCTAGTATATATTTTTTTTTATCCAGGGAAAGAGTCACTGACCCAAAGTACTTGAACACACATAGTTATTCACTCAGCAAGCATGTATTAAGTGTCTACTAGGTGCCAGGCACATTTAGACACGCTAAATTCTTGCTCTCAAGGAAGTAACAACCTAGTGGGGAGACAAACAATAATGAAGTAATCACATTATCAAATTTCAAAAGAAACTGACAAGTGCTAGAAAGGATAGTTGTAACAGTTGGAGTTGACCTGCTCAGGGGGTTAAGGAAAGCCACCTTGAGGTTGTTACTTAAAATGAGATCTGAAGGATGGGTAAGGAAAAAAAAGGAACAACAAATGAATCAAACAAAGAAATCAAAATATGCCAAGGCTCCATAGTAGAAGGGAGCCTGGTGATGTGAAGGCCTTAAAGACAAATGTGGTTGTAGTACAGAGGAGTCGAGATGAGTCTAGAGAAATAACTATGTGTCAGATCATGCAGGTCCTTGTAGGGTATGTTAAGGAATTTTGTTTTTATTGTAAGAGTGATGGGAAGCCATAAAGCTTTTAAGTATGAGGATAATGTGGAGTTTCTTATTCTGGCTGCAATCAAGGGAACAGATTAAAGGGAAGCCAGAGTGAATGTGAGTAGATTAGGAGTTATTGCAGTAGTCTAGGAAAGAAGCCATGGTAGGATGGTGTCATTGGTGGTGGAAAGAACTGGATAGATTTTAGAGATATTTTTAGGAACTAAAATAAGCAAAATTAGACCATAAAACCCCACAAAAAAACAGAGTTCAAAGTGGCGGGGCAAGGAGGGGAGAGGAGCTATCAAATGTTCCCTAAGTACAACTGGATAAAAATGGAAGGATAATCTAGAGATAGGGAAGACTGGGAGAGGACCAAGTTTCAGTAGCAAAGTTCAGTTTGAGGGGCCTTTGGTATATTCTTGAGGAGAGGTCCAGTAGGCATTTAAATATACTGATCTGGCCCTGGCTGGTGTGGCTTAGTGGATTGAGTGCTGGCCTGTGAACCGCAGGGTCACCAGTTCAATTCCTGGTCGGGGCACATGCCTGGGTTGTGGGCCAGGTCCCTGGTTGTGTTCGTGTAAGAGAAGGCCACACATTGATGTTTCTCTCCCTCTCTTTCTCTCTCCGTTCCCCTCTGTCTAAGGATACATAAATAAAATCTTTTAAGAAATAAAATAAAATAAAATGAATAAATACATGTACTGATCTGAAGGTCCAATCAGAGGTCTGAATTAGAAATATAAACTGGGAAACTCATCTGCATGCAAGTGGTAATTGAGCTGTGAATGTAGGTGAGCTTGTCCAGGAGTGAGATTGGAGACAACTGGGCTTCAGAAAAAGTGATTATTTGCAATGAAAAGTAGCTGTGACAGTACATGGATTATCTCTCCACTTCTGGAATTCAGAAATCCTAAGTTCTCCTTTTGCTTTGGCACTCAATTACTTGATAATATCAAAAAACTAATTCTCCCCTTTTCAAATCAGCATTCCATTTGTTGAAGGTGATTGTGCCATTTTTTATGAAGCTGTACTTTTACTTTTTACCAAACATTATTAGTAACATGCTAGTAAATATATTGTTAAATTGAGTACACGGTGGCAGAATTTTAACTTGGTAAAATATTGAGCCTTATTTGTAGACACAGGGGACCCAGAGAGATCTACTGTACTCTTCCATGGTTCCTGTTAGGGCAGGAAAAGGATGGTCCCTGTACTGTTGTGATGTTCAGAGCAATGGGGTTCTACATGCTCAGCCATTCTGTGAAAGTAGAGCTATGCTTTTAAAGTACATAGGCTTCTGGTAAATGACCCTGGTATGGTGGGGGAGGGAGAGAGAGAGAGAGAGAGGTTTCTCCCCTCCATTACTCAATTTCATAGTGCATATTTTTATGCCCTTGAGAGCTGGAAGGGAAGAAGCTAATAGTGTGGTTGATTCAACGTTTTGACCTCTGAGTCAGAAGATTATTCAATAATACTTTCGCAGGCATGAGGGGGTGGTATGTTCAGAGTTAGGAGTCTCCATTTCTGATACTGACTCATGCTGGATATTCTTGGGGTAAACCATATCAACTGCCTTTATTTCTTTATCAGTAAATACCAGCCATCCTCCCTGTCTCTTGGGGTTGTTATGAGAGTCTGATGAGATCACAGATCTGAATGAATGTCAGACATTATCATTCCAAAAAAGTAAGCCATCCACTGAGAATTAGTCTGCCTTGAGTAAGACACAGTGCTGTTACACTATATCTGTGTTGTCTTTTTTCCAAATTATGTTTCCTTTGAAAATAAAGCCTTAGGTGTGGCTCCTTCTACCACTGTGACTAAATATCAAATTATCTAAATAAAGCATTAGTATATTAATCAATTGTCCAGTTTACAAAAAGAAACCCTAAAACAAACGCAAAATCGAGATCAATTTTTATCATAATATGAGCTTTAACATTGTCTACTTCCTGTCTCTTTGACTTTAGCTTATACCACTCCACCTTTTTTCCCTCACTCTGCTTTTAGCCTTTTAGCAAAAGCCTCCTTGCTGTCCCCAGAATAACCAACCCAAGCACTATCTTGCCCCAAGGCCATGCATTCCTGCTACTCAGAATGCAACTCTCTTACATCCCTCATTTCATTCAGGCCTGGGTGGATACAGAAAGCCTTTCCTAACTACTCTATTTAACTACCTTACCTAAAAAGTAGTACACACCCTTAATATTTATTCATTCTCTCTCTCTCTCTCTCTCTCTCTCTCTCTCTCTACCTCCTCCATCCCTCCTCTTTATTATTCTTCATAGCAGTTATAACCACTTGACATCCTGTATTTGTCCATTTCCTTCCCAGCAAGAATGTAAACTCCCTGAGAACAGGGGATTGTGGTATGTTTTGTTGCACTGCTGTATCCTTAGCACATAGAATATAGCCTGGCGTATAGTAGGCACACAATAAATAGCTGTTAAATGGAAGAATGAAAGAGCATATTCCTATTGCTCCTCTGGATGGCAAAATTCTTCCTAATATAGCACCTCACAACCATGAATTCAAGGCATTAGAATGAAATATTAAGCAGCAAGATGTTTCCATTGGGCATGATCATTTAGGTGATTTTGCAAAAATGTGGGGAGGAACATTAAGATCACATATTGTATTTTGACCTTTGGAAGCCCTTAATGCCATCAGTAGAATGGGACTATAGCAAATTTTGAATAAATCTGGCTGCCTTGAAAATTCCAGCTGGTTCACAAGTTCCCCAACATGCAAACAGTATGGGCGTATTAGTGGGAATTGGACATTTGATCTAGGTATCCCTGAAACTTGTTACCTTATGAAATTAAGTATGTTGGGGTCAGCTACAAGCTGTAATTAGCATTAACTGTCAGGATAAAATCACCAATAACCAAGTCCTGGAATACAACAAGGTTACTGGCATTGAGACAATGTTAATTCATTATAATACAAACCAGAGAATAGCGGACACCAAAATTTGCTGCTGCTACTGGTGACCCCAAATAGTGCAGTTATTACAGAAAGCAGAAGCAAAGCTTTGTGCACTAACCAAAGTAAAATATGGCCTATCTTTTGGTGAGGGGAATCTCAATTTTGCTGGAATTTGGGCTTCTGTTCTTTTAATGGTCCATATCTGAGATCATATGACCACTTTATAAGAGGAAAGGATGGTCTGTCACAGTGCATCACTGAACTAACCAGAGCTCATAAAAACAATGAACAATATATAGAAAGAAAAAAGAGAGAGTTAAGCATTGATTGTGGTGGTAGTCATGACAGTACTGTGTTTGATTGTCTGTTAAGTCATATTAGAAAACTGAATGAAATAGGCTACATTTTGTACTCACACTTCATCTAATGAAATGTGTTATCATTTTTTAAAATTGAAGTATAATTGATATATAACATTGTATTAGTTTTAAGTGTACAACATGATGATAATATTTGTATATGCTGTGAAATGGTCACCACAATAAGTCTAGTTACCATCATCCCCATACATAATTACAAAGTTTTTTTCTTGTGATGAGAACTTTTAAGATTTACTCTCTTGACAATTTTCAAACATAGAATACTGTATTATTGACTATTGTCACCAGGCTGTACATCTCTATGACTTATCGATTTTATAACTGGAAGTTTGTATCTTTGATCCCCCTTCACCTATGTAGTCTACTCTCTCCTCCCCTCTGGCAATTACCAATATGTTCTCTATATCTATGTTCTAATTATTTTAAAACTTAGAGAGTATGGCTTATTGATTCATTAGTATAGTTAATTAATTACTGCTTGCTTCAATCTTCCTTTTTGTTTACAAGGAAGAAATAATCCAGGTATAGATATATTTCCACTTCCTCTCACATGCTCAGAGGTCACCAGATCCCTAGGCAGTAAATCCAGTACCCAGAACTACTCCTTCATTGACAATGACCTAGGTTGAGGTGAAACTCCTAGTAGAGAATTCTTTCTCTTTTTCCTCTACATCTTCAATGTCATCCCATCTCCAACAAAAACAAGGAGATTTACTGAGTGAATTTTATGTGTCTGGCACTCTGCCAAGCCCTGGGATGTTTTAAGGGCCTTTCTATATTTTATCTCCAAACCTGAAAACTTTAAGTGTTTCCTCTTGGAAACAACAGCACATAAACGGTCTTCACATTTAGAAATCATAAAGAGTGGCTCCTTTGGAGTAAAAGAGTCAGAGAGGAAGAATGGTGGAATAGTTAAAAGCACAGGACCTATCTGGAGTCAGAGTCCTCCAAATTAAATTCTTGCTCAAGTACTTTTACAAGCTGTGTGACATTGTTATGCTGTGTAACCTCTCTGTGCCTTACTCTTCTCACCTGTAAAGCAGGAATGATAATGACGATGATGATAATGATGATTGATAGAACTATAGAATTTTTGTGAGGAATAAATGAGATAATGCTATGCAAGGTGCTTAGAACTGAACTTGATTCATTGAGAGTGCTCAATAAATATTAGCTATTATTGTGCAAGGAACTCAAAATTTGCAGACTCTATAAAGGAGTAACTCTGGCTAAAAATCAAAGAACACCTTCTTTTGTGAAGACTGTGTGGAAAGACTATTAGTTGCCTAATATCCTTTGGTGTCAAGCCCTCATACACAGTGATCTTTATAATTAAGTTAGTAGAAAGTCCAGCAATCTATGGGAAGTTTAACTAAGATACAGGCTTTCAAAAAACTCATACATTTCTGGACTTCCAGCCAAGATGGAGGCATAGGTAGACACACTGTGCCTCCTCGTACAACCAAAATAAGGACAACAAAAATTTAGAAACAAAATGACAACCACTACTGACAGAAAAATTGAACTATATGGAAATCTGACAACCAAGGAGTTAAAGTAGACACATTCATCCAGACTGATAGGAGGGGCAGAGTTGGGCAGCTGGGCAGAGAGGGGTCGAGGCAAAAAAAAAAAAAAAAGTGGTGGCTGGGAGAACCTGGTGGGCGCGCAAGGCGGCAGCAGTTGGACCCAGCAAGGTGGTGGATTATGGAGGGGCTTGGTGTCCAAAGTGGCTTGTAGAACCAGGAGGTCCCACATTTGCGCACAGATAAACTAGGCGAAACTGGGGAGCGAGACAGACCATGCAACCCAGGGTCCTAGCACTGGGAAATAAAGCCTCAAAACACCAATTGAAAACACCTATGGGGGTTGAGGTGCTGGGAGAGATTCCCAGCCTCACAGGAGAATTTGTTGGAGAGACCCACAGGGTCCTAGAATGTACACAAACCCACCCACCTGGGAATCAGCACCAGAAGGGCCCAATTTGCTTGGAGGAAGCAGTGGTAGTGACTGAAATCAGGCAGAGAGCAGAGCAAATGCCATTGTTCCCTCTTGGACCCCTCCCCTACAAACAGGTCACAACACAGCGAATGAGTTGCCTCACCTGGGCAAACACCTAAGGCTCCACCCCTCACTATGTAACAGGCGTGACAAGACAAAAAAAAAATGGCCCAAATGAAAGAACAGATCAAAGTTCCAGAAAAAATACAACTAAGGGACGAAGGGATAGCCAACCAATCAGATGCACAGTTCAAAGCACTGGTGATCGGGATGCTCACAGAATTGGCTGATTTTGCTCACAAATTAGATGAACAAATGAAGGCTATGCTAAGTGGAATAGAGGAAAATGTACAGGAAATCAATAGTGATAGGAAGGAAACTGGGACTCAAATCAATGGAGTGGACCAGAAGGAAGAAAGAAACAACCAAACAGAAAAGAATGAAGAAACAAGAATTAAAAAAAGTGAGGAGAGGCTTAGAAACCTCCAGGACACCTTTAAACATTCCAACGTCCAAATTATAGGGGTACCAGAAGGAAAAGAGGAAGAGCAACAATGGGAAAACATATTTGAACAAATAATAAAGGAGAACTTCCCCAATCTGGCAAAGGAAATAAACTTCCAGGAAGTCCAGGAAGCTCAGAGAGTCCCAAAGAAGTTGGACCCAAGGAGGAACACACCAAGGCACATCATAATTACATTATCAAAGATGAAAATGAAGGAGAGAATATTAAAAGGAGCAAGAGAAAAGGAGACAGTTACCTACAAAGGAGTTCCATCAGACTGTCAGCTGATTTCTCGAAAGAGACCTTCCAGACAAGAAGGGGCTGGAAAGAAGTATTCCAAGTCATGAAAGGCAAGGACCTACATCCAAGATTGCTCTATCCAGCGAAGCTGTCATTTAGAATGGAAGGGAAGATAAAGTGCTTCTCAGATAAGGTCAAGTTAAAGGAGTTCATCATCACCAAGCCCTTATTATATGAAATGTTAAAGGGGCTTATCAAAGAAAAAGAAGATAAAAAACATGCACAGTAAAATGACAGCAAACTCACAGATATTAACAACCGCACCTAAAACAAAAGCAAACTAAGCAAAGAGCTAGAACAGGAACAGAACCACAAAAATGGAGAGCACATGGAGGGTTAGCAACAGGGGAGTGGGAATGGGAGAGAGGGTGGAAAGGTACAGAGAATAAATAGCATAGATGGTAGGTAGAAAATAGACAGGGGGAATAAGAATAGTATGGGAAATGTAGAAGCTAAAGAACTTGTAAGTATGACACATGGACATGAATTAAAGGGGCAGAATGTAGGTGGCAGAGGAGTTCAGGGTGGAGGGGAGTGAATGGGGGGGAATGGTACAACTGTAACAGCATAATCAATAAAATATATTAAAAAAGAAAAAAAATCACACATTTCTTTAAAAAAATAAAAAAATTGCTAAACTTTCTTTGTAAAGGGCCAGATACAAGATATTTTAGACTTCACAGGACACACAGTTTCTGTTGCAGTTTCTCAACTCTGCTGCTGTGAAGCAGAAGAAGTCGTAGGTGATATACAAATGAAAGGGCATAGTTGTGTTCCAATACAACTTTATTTACAAAAACTGGCTTTAGGCCAGATTTGGCCCTAGTGCAGTAATTTGCCCACTCCATCTCTAAATAATTATTCTAGCCTATCAGGGTTCCAATGGCCACTTCAGTTGAGTAACCACAGAAAGCAAACTGGGGATGAGAATAAAGGGAGTAAGAAGAATTGAAATAGTAAGAGAATAAGCAGTGACTCCTCTAGTGTCCCTCCTCAGTCCTAAATGGTATTAGATGCCTTACATGACAGTGAAACAGTACGGTCCATTTACTCTCTCCTTCATTTAATACATAATGGTGAAGCACCTACCATGGCCCAGGCATTGTACCATGACATACAATGCTGAGTGAAAACAAACCTAGTACCTTCCTTCATGTAATTTACTGTCCAGTCAGGTAGGGATAGGGACCAATATCAGTCGAATAACCACACAGACAAATGAAATGCATCTATGCTAGGCCCTGCCAAAGCTTATGAGAGGATTTTGCTCTAGTCATGGGGCTCAAGGTAGGCTTTCTTGAAGAACCTAAACCTAAAATTGGAGGTGATATCTAAAAAATGAGGAATAATTAGAGAATAGGGTGGAAGGGCATTCTAAGCAAAGAAAATATCATAGGCTCTTTGATGGTAGAAAATCTGGTGCATTCAAGCAATGAAAATAGTTAGTATGATGTGAGCTCTGAAATGCCTGGTGGAGTATGGTAGGAGATGGGGCTAGGAAGGTGGGTAGAGGTCAGACCATGAAGGACCATGTAGTAGAAATCAGTTATTTTTTTATTCAGCAAATATTTATTGAACATTACATCAGGCTCTGTGGATACTGTGGCGAGTGACAAAGGCAGATATTAAACAAACACAAATAAATCTATGATAACAAAACTCTGCCTCTAGAAATTCTATGCCCTAGAACTCTATCCAGTGGGCTGATACATGTTTTTAAAAAATTACCTGGCCTGTTTCCAGTATGCAGTCCAATTTAACCAAATTCCTTGGTTAGAGCTATATGCAAATATATTACTCAATCTGTTTCTTTTTGGAATCATAGATGGGTTTGATAGCTCATCAGCGGAGCTCATCCTGTGAAATATGTTTCACAGAACTTTCAGGTTAATAAGAAGCCACTAAAAGTCTTTTTTTGGAAGGGGGGGTGTCTTCAGGTAGGTGTTGCCTCCTTATGCTGTTCATATTGAAAAACTCTTTATGACTTGCTGTTGAGGATGGTATCCTGGGCAAGACTATGATAATAAATTAGATCTGAATATTTGGCATATAAATTCAATTGTTTAAATCTGAGCTCATTTAAAAAACACTTTGCTATCTGCTTCTCTTACATATTTATCCCTGTGGTGAATTCTGTCAGTATATGCTAGCTTACATTTTAAACCTTTAGAAGATAGAGGGATCTGTTCTAGGGAAGTGCAAATTTAGCAAATGCTTTTTGATATTGATGACTGTGACAACCTAACGGGACTTCTAAAGAGTTTCAAAACAGTTTCATTACAATGATACTGTTTTACTCTTATATCCTTGGCCTACTTTTCTATCAAAGAGGGAAATTAAAATGTCATGGAATGACTAGATATTCAGTACCTTATGCTGGTCTAGATGAGTAAATCGATTATTTGATAATCTCTCCTACTGCAGCATTTCTGGTTTTCAAAGCGTACTCTACAAATGCTTGGGGGTTCCCATGATCCTTGGAAGGTGTTGGGGAGGTCAAAATTACTTTCCTAATAATACAAAAATATTGTTTTCTTTTTTGGAGTGTTGACATTTGTGCTAATGGTGAAAAAGCATTCATGGGTAAAACTGGTGTTGCCTAAGCATGAATCAACGCAGAGACATCAAACTGTAACAGGGGGCAGCCAAGGTGGGGGCCCAAATGGGGATTTGTAATGGGGTCCAGAACTCAGGGTGTTCAGGGAATATTAGGGAAAAAATATATATGATGTCCTCACCCCCACCAGTCTGAGCTGGGGGATGGGACACATGGAGCAGGGCCATTGAGAATTGTTTTGAATAGCAACAGTTTTGCAGCTAACCTCTGGCATGGTCATTTAACATATCTATAACCTTTAACTGGTTTCATAGATATGTTAAATAGCTGTGGCCGGGCTTTGAGCCAGGGGCATTGGAGTGACTTCAACCCAGGATGTAACTGGGAATCAACTCCCCCTGGTTGTAGCACCTGCGTGACAGCTTGGAGAACATTGGCTCCACGCCATGGGGCCTTACCTGCCTGGACTTACTATGGCATCCCAGTAAAGCTGGAAGAATACAGGAATGCTCGAAAGTGTAACTGATTGTGGGAGGAGTAGGAAATGGTGCTGCAGAGGAAGATTGGTGCGGGAATTTAAACCCAGGTGTGGCAGCCATACCAGAACAGAACCATGCAGCTTTGGAGGAGTCAGGACCACGTACCTTGGCAGAGGTTGGGACCATGAGGCTTGGATGAGAGTTAGGACCACATGGCTCTGGGGTGCTCCCTTTTGCCACTTGGGTTAGAAGCAGGAGAGACTTTTCCTGGAAGAAAAGGGATGAAAGGACTCTTGCTGGTGGGCCATGAGAAGGTGCCACATGGCTTTGGATTAACTGGAGATCATGGCGGCGACACAGATGATGGTGCTGGGACCCTGAATCATGGACTTCTACTTCTTTTCCTGAGATATGGTACCCTGGACTGGGCAAATGGGAGAAGGAAGGACTGTGTGTGTTTGTGGGTATTCTAAAGAACTTTACTATTTTAATGAAGACATTAAGTCATTACTCTAAGCCTGTATAACTTTTAAATAAAAGAATAATTCCTTTCCTTTTCACCAATCACTGGTATTGAGAGATGTCTTTCCTCTGACAGCGGGCAAAGTGAACCTAGTATGGAGGGGGGACCCCCCGGAGAAAAAGGGGGGCCTTTTGGTAATAACATATCATTCACCCCCCCGGTCTGTTTCGTAACAAAACCATACTACTAGTTATTGTGTTCTTATGCACTCGCAGAAAAAGAAGTGCCATTTTGCTTAAGAATGTCATTGATGAAGCAGTAGAAATTATAATTAGTTTTCATAAAATCCTATCTTTGTTAACATGCAATTAAATGTCTTAGTTTAATTTCTACTTTGATAAATATAGAGAAGCTATAAATCAAATAAACAAAAGATCTTTGGAGTCCTCAATAATGTTTAGGAGTATGAGAAGCTCTTCAGACCAAAATAATTGAGAACTGCTGCCCTGTTAACTTTTCAAACATCACTCTTATCAAAAAAATTTCCTCCTCAGTTATGGGTTGTAAGCAGACATTTTCATATCTATAAGTCTATTCTATTTCATGACTTCTCAAAAATAACAACTAAGGACTCTAAATGAACCTAAAATTCCTTTTTTTCCCAACTTTTGAAAAAATTATTGTTCAAGTTCAGTTTTGAAGTCAAGAAAGGCAAGGATCTACATCCAAGATTACTCTATCTGGCAAAGCTGTCATTTAGAATGGAAGGGCAGATAAAGTGCTTCCCAGATAAGATCAAGTTAAAGGAGTTCATCATCACCAAGTCCTTATTATGTGAATGGTTAAAGGGACTTATCTAAGAAATAGAAGATCAAAAACTATGAACAATAAAATGACAACAAACTTAAACTATCAACAACTGAACCTAAAAAAAAAAAGCAAAAACAAAAACTAGCAAACTAGAAGGAACAGAATCAGAGCAATGGACATCACATGGAGGGTTTTCATTGGGGAGGGGGAGGGGAAGAATGGGGGAGGAAGTCCAGGGAATAAGACACATAATTGGTAGGTATAAAATGGGCAGAGAGAGGTTAAGAATGGTATAGGAAACAGAGAAATCAAAGAACTTATATGTGTGACCCATGGACATGAACTAAGGGCAGGAGGGGGGAAAGCTAGAGGGCTAGGGGATGCAGGGTGGAGGGGAGATAAAGGGAAAAAAATTGGGAAAACTGTAATAGCATAATTAATAAAATGTACTTTAAAAAGCAACCATAATAGCTAACATTTTTTAAATTGTTGTTCAAGTACAGTTGTGTCCATTTCCCCCCCACCATTCTCCTCCACTCTACTGACCCCTACTTTAACACTCTCCTGTGTGCTCAACCAGTTTGTTTCTTTTCATTCTCTCCTGGTATGGTATTTTGGAACTCATTACCTGGATTTTCTAGAATTTTGGTGTAGTGGGCAGTTGTAGCTGTTGCTTTTGTCTAACTCCCACACTTTGCCATTCTTCTTCACCAGAAACATCATCCCCTTCTCTTTCGAGATCTCTCTATTTTTTAACTTCCTGGTGAAACTGTCAGTCACAGTGCTCCACCTTCACACCCAAGCCTGTAGACCTGCAAGAGTGGGCATGTGATCCAGGCCTGGTTCAACCATAGCAATGCATATCCCAGGAAAGAGAGATTGTTCAAGAGAGAGGGCACATGACCTAAGCTTTGAAAATTGAAATCCTTACCCAAAATTGTCTGATGTAAGGGTTGCCCTCACTTTGATCATGAGTTGTAGGATATATGATTAGGGCTACTACCCACAATCTTTCCCACCATGTAAAGAAATTTTGTCTATGGAATGAATCCCAGCAGAGGCAAGAAGAAATAAATATGAGTGGAGAGAAATTTCTGGCAATGTTGAGTATTCATTTTAATTTCTGAGGTGTGTGTGGATCCTGGCAACTTTTTCTCCCTTCAATTCTACCAAGTACCATGCACTTATGTGAACAAATAAAGCCTCTTTTGTGCTAAAGTTACCCTTGCAGTTGAATGAGTTTGAAATAGTACATTTAGGGAAGTTACTTAAGCTTCTGACTTCAGTTTTCTAATGGGAGTATGTACTCCTTGGCCTCACAGGTTGGGAAGATTTAATGAAACAATGTTAAAACACATTGAATACTAAAAAGTGTTATATAAGTGTTCAGTACAATAAACATTTCTCTGTATATCCCAGTAACAACATGGTTAGCCTCAATACCCCAAAACTATCTTTAGATCACTAAGTACACTTATCTCAAATCCTTGGATCTAAGAATGGCTTAAGAGGACCTTGCATTTCCTCTGAACATCAAGTGAGGTGTGGAAACCCTTTCTAACAGGGATTGTATCTAGAGGGGTCACCCTGAATTTTGTTCAGTTCAAGAATCATAAGGGTGACATAGTAGGCAGTTAGACAGACAAGAGCAGAGCAGGAATGATAGGTATCAAAGGTCACCAGGGTCCAACTGGGAAAACAAGTATTGTAGGGTGGGACCTTGCCCCCCAGGATGACATTTCCTCCTCTAGCATATTGCCAGGCTTGCAATTTAGACCTCCTGACCTTTCATACCACTGGTCATAATGATGGGGAAACTCAAGAGCTAAAAAAATTTTCAGTTTTAAGTTATAGTTAATAGGTTTAGTGATGAATGCATATGGAAAGCTGTTGTTCCAGGAACTGGAATGCATGACCAAGCCTACCCTGACTCCAGGAGGCCTGCAAGCAATTCAACCTCTGTGCCCTAGGACTGCAAGCAATCAAGATGGCATCTGAGCCATTGTGCTCCAAGGAGTGAACATACCCTGACCAGAATGCAGATAAAGAATTGTTGGTATGCTAGGAATATCACTGGACTGCTACTTTTTTCTGACTAACCTTTTCCCCTGAATTCCAAACCACTTACTTACCCTTTCCTTCTCCTTATAAAAAAAGGTCGTCTTGAGATGAAATGTTAACATGGTTTTTAGGGTACATTACCCACCGTCTTCTCAGATTACTAAGCATCTGAATAAAGCACCCATAAAGATTCAATTTTTATCTCTATTTATTGGTTGTGGTACTGGTATACAGCAGGAATGGCAACATTTCCAGTTTCAATGTGGTTTGTGCTCTCCCCTGACATTTCCTCCTCTGGCACGTCACTAGTAATGTGGTAGACCCCCTTGATTACAGAGACAGACTTTCGGTCAAACTGGAGATAACATCTAGGCCTCAGTTTTGTTTCAGCTCCGGGCCCAGAAAAGCAGCAAAACAAACAAGTGACACCATGGCTGACACAGGACCAGCTGCAATGACTAATAACCCCCTGCCTTGGCACTGACCAATCAGTGGAAATCACAATCCTGAAGAGACACATGTGGAAAGCTGATGAATATTTCATTGAGATCTTCCCCTGAGACCTCGAGTATGTTCTCTCTGTCTCTGTCTCTCTCTCTTAACCCACACCTTTCCCCACCCCCTTTTTCCTCAGGTGGCTCTCTCTCTAGACCACACCTATGTCTTTCTCCCCCTTTCTTTCCTTAGGGCACATACCTTTACTTCTTTCTCCTAAGTTCCAAGGGCTCTTCTTTTGCCTCTGTAACTAGTTTCCTGAGTCTATGCAACCCAGCTGGCTCACTTCTTCTAACTCTGTGACTTTCTAAATAAACTTTCTCTTGTATTTGAGTCTTGGTTCTGAATTCTTTCTTTCTTAGCCAGAATTAAAGGACCAGTGTTTAACATCTGGTGCTGTTCACCATTAATAAGGACACAAGGAAAGCAGTAACTGTTCAAGAATCTGGTTGGAGGTCTGAATCAGCTTTCAGAGGACTTCAGGAGGTCCAGACCAAAAAAGAGGCAATGGAGAGGAATATGAAAACCAGTGATGTTTCCTTGCTGAGAAGGTTTACTCAGCCAAAAATAAAGAAATAAATGCTAGAATGTTTTCAGAGGATTGTCACTTGTTAAGCAAAGAGGGCTCCCACACAACTAAATGCCACTTAATATGTAGTATAAATGAATGAAATGAAAATTGGTTCAAATGGTGGGAGGGACACAGTCAGGTAAATCCTCTGTGGTACATGGATTTTGGGGTGTAGGTGGGGGCTAAATGCCATGGGAACATTAGTGGCCTCTACAGTGTGCTTGGCAGCTCTAGGTTGCAAGGATATTTTTAGCCACTGTGGCTCAAGCCATCCAAAGACTCCGTTGGATCAAAACCAAGGTGTTCTCATTCACTTAGTGGCTGCTTTATACAGTGTCTTTTTGGAAAATGACACAAGGAAATGTGAGGCCTCCTGTGGGACACTCTATAGTGCTGTCTTATCAAAAGACTGACTTGCCTAAATGACTCTTCTATTATTTCTCATTGTCTCCCTAATTGAATTTGAATACATGGCTACAGAGAACACAGTTTCCAAGGTGAGGCTTCTAACCAGGAAGTTGATCTCTGAGTAAATGTGTGACAAACCACCCAGTGAGAGGGTGAGAACAGCAAGAAAGTAATTTTATTTTAATTGTTAAAATAGCAATTCTCCCCAGTCATTTCAAAAAATTCAAAGACACTCTGACAAACACTTGCAGTTTATATTCCAGGTAAATATACACCATTTTTACTCATTAGATAAGGAACAAGAACTGCTTTTAATTTTGAAAAAGAATTTCATACTTAACATTCTTTGCTTATTTTTTTTGTTTTTCCAAGCACTTCCCAGAAGGCATTGTTTTGGGAAGTAAATGTTTTACTCATCACACAGCTTTCTCTTTAATATAACAATGTGAATATTTTCCTTCAATTTTGGTAGTCCTTAGGCCCTTTTCCCTGCCATCAGTGAGAATTCCTATGGCTTCATAATCATTAAATTCAGAGATGAACACAATGTGACTTGTTAGGCCCTGAAATTATGACAGCCCCTTATCTCTCCACCCAGAATTGTCATTGAGCCTATTTCCTTTGTTGAAACCAAATTTAATCAGAGACTTTTGGTTTGCCTGCCTGAATAGATATTAATCCCTTTATACCACCCTGGAATCAACTTTGCAGTGACTCAAAGTAAATTCAGAACTTGAAACATGTAGCTTTTACCAGACCAAACTGGAAAAAATAGTCAGTTTATTTCATTACAGAACAGGAAACATTTCACCACAAAGACGTGCTCTAAACAGCCTCCATGACCCCAAACACCCCAAATTTGGCCCTCCATGCTGAACAGACCAGAACACTGACAGCAAATTAGATATTCATTAGCTCTATCTTTCTAAAAAATCATGTTTGCTTGTTCGATATGGGGTTACAATCAGTTAATGTTCTACGCCACTCAGGTGTAGCATTGTTCTTACCTTTTTTAATAATGAAGTGGATTTAGCTGGCACTGGAAATCTGTAGAAGAGAAAATTCCAAGGGGGAAGTGATCTGAACAGTCAGCACCTTGTATAACAAGTATAAATGTCTGTATGACCCCATTACAAGGCCATTTGGAACACTTTGTTTCCTAACCCAATGCAGTCAGGTACATTATAGGCTCCAGGGTAATCCTAACTGTCCCCTCCTGTTCTAGTTCCTTGAATGCCTTCCTGACCTTTTTCTATAGGCAATAGAACCAATATCTTAGGAAAAAATATTAGGCAACACTAGCAAACATTGCAAATGTCCCCATAGACATTCACAGTGATCCACTAAGGTTAGACCTTTGACTACAGCCATGTATAGCTATTTACAACTATGATTTTGACAAGACTATTTATCTACAACTTACCCAAGAAAGTCATTGTTATCAATCCAAAGTCCATGTGTCTGTTGCTTGAAAAGAGCAAAAGTCAAAATTTCAGGGTTCAGAGTGAGGACAGATTTATTGATTGAGAAGGTGCCAATTGAGAAGATGGGAGACCTACTATTTCCTCAAATCCACCCTAGAAATACACAGAGTTCAGGCTTCTTTTATGTTAAGGGAAGGAGAAATGAGTGGGACAAAAGGTGATCGACCATCACCAACATCTGGGTGCCAGCAGGAGTTCAAAGAAAATTGTACTAGTTGATGTGAGTCTAGTCAGGAGATTCCTGCAAATCTTTGATAAACAATACATCTCCTTATCTCCTCAGTCTGCAAGCAGAATTCTTCCAGTGATTATCATGTCTATCTGCAAGACTAAGTAGAAGCTATCAGCCTCAAAGCCATAGGAACAATGTAGGCTTGATCAAGATAGAGTCAGAGAGGCCGAGAATTTCATTCGGTAATAATTACTCCCTTTTTTCTGTTTATTCCACAATCTTGAGGAAAATAGGGCAACTGGGTCCAGATTCAATTAAGAGAGGAATAGCTTTTAAAATAGAATCAGATTTCTCTGCTCATTTTTCTCCTTTTATCTGACTCTTACAATCTCACTCATCCACCTCTTTCATGATAGTCCCTGACACTTACAGGGGGTATTATGTGTGTTCACTGAGACAAAGAATAAAGAATAACTTTTGTTACTATGTACCCCTGGACCCAAACTGTGATGACTGGGACAGTACACAAACCCTTGCTTGTTTAGCCTGCAAGTAATCTAAAATAATTCTATTGCCTAAGGACTCATGTGCCAAGGACTCCAAGGTGGTCTGTTGGAGTCTTAGATCTTGAACAGTAGAATGGGCCAAATGGCTGACTATATGGCTTAAAGTCCATAAGATTTGGTTTGCATCAGGTACTCAGGTAAATTTTCTGTGTGGCTCATACAGCATCAGTTACTGAAATTATTTAACTATGAATTGTTGTGTTAATTTCTCTGAAATTTATATCATGCAAAACAAAATAAAATTCAAAACAATGAATAACACTAGAATCTAATATCCACAAAAGTATATTACAATGCCTGTTGAAGTACAGTTTTCTGTCTATAATCACTCCCATTTTTACCAAAGATAAACAAATTAAGACTAATTTACCCGCAAAACAAGTCTAATTTCAATAAAATTGGCCTGGTGATTTGTATATGTCCAGGAAAAAAACAGCAAGTAACCATATAGACACCTTTAAATCTGCTTTGCTGGAATTTTCCTAAGGAGTTTTCAGACTGAACTTTATCTTTTTTAAGATTTTATTTATTTATTTTTAGAGAGGGGAAGGGAGGGAGAGAAACATCAATGTGTGGTTGCCTCTTGTGTGCCCCCACTGGGGACCTGGCTTGCAACCCACACATGTGCCCTGACTGGGAATCGAACTGGCAACCCTTTGGTTCTCAGGCTGGCACTCAATCACTGAGCCACACCAGCCAGGGCCAGATTGAATTCTAAATAGCCTCTCAAGGCTAAGAAGCCAAGCCATATACTTGACATCAGACTTTGCCTGGAATACCCATAGATGGTGAATTATTCTGTTCTCAACATCCCCAATGTATCCTGAAGTTTTCTTTGTATCTCCCAGGAAGCAAAATTTACAGGTAAGGATCTCCCTTTGATCCTTACCTGTAAATTCTGCTGTGAACAATGTAAACAAAGTACCAGGCTATTTTCCAAAAGCACCTTTTATTGGCTTCCAAAGTAATTCTTAACTCCTCAAAGCTTTCTGGCCATATTCAAGTCTAGGCATGTCTCTCTCAAACATGACATTCCAGTCAAAATCTCAGTAATAAACCAGTTAAACAGATTCTTATTGAACTTATGACAACAATCACATTGCTGTGAAAATAAAAGTGCTCACTTATTAATGGATTCTGTAGAGATCAAGTAGGGAGAAAAAATTAAATGTTTCAATTCTGCTTACAAAGGTATAATTTACCAAATTGCTAAGTTGTAGGTAAACACATTTCCTTTTATTTGAAAAATGAAATGTTTAGAAAAATCAGCACTGTCGAACAAAAATGTCATAAAAATTTTAACCATTTTCATCAGTTCATCGGTCCTGTGTAATTAAACTTACTCTGCTTAAACTAAGTTTTTTCATTAGTTCTCTTGACTTTGCCTGATAGTCGAGGGTGATAGGGTCAATAATAATTATAAGAAGTTTGCAAGGCTCTTTGTCAAGGCTTATATGATTTGCTCAGTAAAGTGGGTGTCCCAGTCACTAGAAATTGTGGAAGGTATATCCAAAGTGGGAAACACATTTTCTAGACATCAGCCTTGTGTCAGAGGAAAGCTTCGATTCATTCACAAAAAAATACATATAAAAATATTAATAACTCAAACTAAGTGGCAGTTGAATGCAGTACAGCTTAGATGTACTTTGGTGGATGAAGGCATGCACAAACTGAAAAAATGCCAGGGTGCCGGGAAAAACCAAACAGCTGTCTTGGGTTTCCCAAAGCTACAACCATTCATTTAATTTACAGTCATTGTTTATCCATCTTAATTTCTCCCCATTCAGGAACAGACTGTTGCCATGTTGCAAGAACATCAGGATGGCAAAAGTCTGGCAAGGAAATGTCATTTTTAAAAGTATATTTTATTGATTATGCTATTACAGTCATCCCATTTTTTCTCCCCTTTATTCCCCTGCACACTGCACACCCCCTCCCAACATAATTTCCCCACCTTATTTCATGCCCATGGATCATACATATAAGTTTTTTGGCTTTTTCATTTCCCATACTATTCTTATCCTCCCCCTGCCTATTTTGTACCTACCACATATGCTTCTTATTCCCTGTACCTTTTCCCCCATTCTCCCCCCACCCTCTCCCCACTGATAACCCTCCTTGTGATCTCCATTGCTGTGAATCTGTTCCTGTTCTAGGTGTTTTCTTAGTTAGTTTTTATTTTTTTAGTTTCAGTTGTTGATAGTTGTGAGTTTGTTGTCATTTTACAGTTCATGTTTTTTATCTTCTTTTTCTTAGATAAGCCCCTTTAACATTTTGTATAATAAGGGCTTGGTAATGATGAATCCCTTTAACTTGACCTTATCTGGGAAGCACTATATCTGCCCTTCTATTCTAAATGATAGCTTTGCTGAATAGAGTAATCTTGGATGTAGGTCCTTACCTTCCTTACCTTTTATGACTTCGAATACTTCTTTCCAGCCCCTTCTTGCCTGTAAGGTTTCTTTTGAGAAATCAGCTGATAGTCTTACGGGAACTCCATTATAGGTAACTGTCTCCTATTCTCTTGCTGCTTTTAAGATTCTCTCCTTCATTTTAATCTTGGATAATGTAATTATGTTGTACCTTGGTGTGTGCTTCCTTGGGTCCAACTTCTTTGGGTCTCTTTGAGCTTTAAGGAGAGGTCATTTTTGCAAAAACAGAATGGACTTCATCCACTGGTGCTACAATCTGATACAGAGGTTCAGTTGTTTTAAGTGTGTCACTCAATTTTGACAATAGGTGTGTTATGCCAGGATATCTCAGCAATTTCACATGTATTTCTGGAATATTTAGAACATATACTTGTATAAGTACAGTATAAAGATGGCTCAATGTTATTTTTTGTTTGACAATGCTTCTCATGTAATTTCAACACTCCAAAATAAGTCAAATTAGTTTAATATTTCTCTTTTGTAAGGAGTGAAAACAAGTCTTTTGAGGTGTTTCAGGGGCCCTTCTGGAATATTTCAGTTATTCACAGGTCAATACTGTATTTATAATTTTAATTTTGGGAAATATTTCAAAGTGTGCCAAAAGATTCGGACATTTGAGGAGATTCCATTTTCTTAAATAATCAAGTACCTGATAATATTACAGTATCAGTAGCAGACCAATAGTCTTTTTTCGCAGAAGAGAAAACCTAACTCTAATTTTGCATCAGCTTACTTTAGATGTTCACATTCACTTCCTTGATTAAATTTATTTTTTAATTGTTGTTCAGTTACAGTTGTCCCACCTTTGTCCCCATTGATTAAATTCACTTTTATCTTAATAAATTTGGCTTAACATAAAACTTTCTTTCCCAGGATTCTTACTTGTAATGACTTATTCAATAAATATCCACCATTTGATCTAGCTAACAAAACTTTAAAGTTCCACATTTACCAAAGAGATTTAGAAAAATATTTTAGCCCTGGTTGGTGTGGCTCAGTGGATTGAGTGGCAGCCTGTGAATCAAAGGATTATCAGTTTGGTTCACAATCTAGGGTACAGGCCTGGGCTGCTGGCCAGGTGGGAACCTGGTGAGAGGCAACCACACAATGATGTTTCTCTCTCTCTTTCCCTCTCCCTCCCCCTCTCTAAAAAGTAAAGTAAATAAAATCTTTAAAAAAAGAAAAACATTTTAAACCTAAAAGAAACCTTTTTGCCACATAACATTTATTTTATCTTTCTTGCTGACCAAATTTGCAACAGAAAGAACATGACCTATTTAACCAAACCAAACTGAAAACCAACTTTAATATATTTTCCCAGATCACATGATTATGAAAATCATTTGAGTTTGTTTCTATATTTCTGAAAATTGTATACTACCCAATCCTTAAAAGCACTGTTTCTAAATTAATTTTTAACAACCACATACAGATATAGACAGACAAAAACAGTGTTCTGAGGAAGATTATAGTGATTGATGTAAAAGTCAGGTGAAGAGGTTCCTACCAATCTTTGATAGACAATGCATACTTTCCTTACCTCCTCAAACCACAAGCAGAATTCCTCTAACGATTAGCATGTCTATATGCGTGACACAGCAGTAGCTATTAGCCTGAAGCCCATGGGAACAAAACAGGCAAATAAGACAAGTCAGAGAGACCAATCATTTCCTTCTTTATGACATTTACTCTCAAGGATGAACCAATGAAGCCTTGAGAGCCAATATTCAAGCTCCTTGACTCACACAGATTTTGTCAGCCTCTGGGCAAAAGAAAACACAAAGACCTAATTGCACAATTGTTAGAAGATAATGCAGTTAGATTCATTCAAGGAACAAATTGTGAGGATATT
Source organism: Anoura caudifer (assembly GCA_004027475.1). NCBI lineage: Eukaryota > Metazoa > Chordata > Mammalia > Chiroptera > Phyllostomidae > Anoura > Anoura caudifer. The sequence goes on from PVKU01004399.1 coordinate 93,785, forward strand.
TATTTATACTCATTTAGGCTTCTTTCAAATCATTAAGCAGAAGCCAACACAGATATTGTTCAAGAAAAATAATTTTTATTGAAGTCTTATAAGAGGCTCTATGGGTATCCAACCTTTTGGTGTCTCTGAGCCACACAGGAAGAAGAGTTTTCTTGGGCAACACATTAAATACACAAACAGTGACAAAAACTGATAAGAAAAAAGGTTTTAAGTAAATTTACAATTTTGTGTTGGGCCACATGTGGCCTGTGGGCCATGGGTTGGGCACTCTTGCTACACAATTAAGTGCTTTACACAAATTCCCATTTAATCCTCATACCAACCCTATGCAGAAGGTATTAATACTGACTCCACTGATGATTCAATGGAAACTGGAAATCTGTGACAAGACCCTGAACTCTTAAACAGTATACTACACTATGTGCCATTTTGAAAGGTAGGTGATAAGGATTCTGTGGACCCAAGTCAATTAGATCAATGCTACTGAAAAGTATGGGCTGCAAACCAGTGCTGCTCTGTGAACTGTTGCTAATGGTCTGTGATGTGATAAGTCACAAATTGAGATTTAGTTTTTATAAACATTTATAGCAATGTAACAGTATTTGTATATCATTTGAACCCAATTATTAAAAAATATTGGTTTGTATTTTGTATGTTTTGGTTTTTATTTAATATCATTTTATAGTAATTTATTCTTATAGCAATTTTACAAAGCATCATTCCATGAAAGATTGAAATTTGTTTTCCATTACCATTTAGTCCCCTTATACCCCCTGCCACAATCACCACACTGTTGTCCAGGCCCATGAGTTCTTTTCCTTTTTGCTCAGTCCCTCCACCTCCTTACCACTCCACTTACCTGTCATCCTGCTCTCCATCTATGAGTCTGTCTCTATTTTGTTTGTTAGTTCAGTTTGTTCCTAAGATTCCACATATAAGCAAAATCATATGCTATTTGTCTTTCTCTGTCTTACTTCACTTAGCATAATGTTCTCCAGGTCCATCCATACTGCAGCAAAGGGTAAAATTTTCTTCTTTTTTATGGCTGAGTAGTTTTCCATTATGTAAATGTCCCATAGAGATTGAAATTGTTTTTAAAAAGAGAGAAATACTGATCTTTCACTATAGGTACTTTCAGAAGCACTGGACTAAATAGCATATCTTTGTGATGATCATTGTAAAAAAAAAGGAAGATAGTGAAATTTGAGCTTCTTCATGAGGTTTGTGAAAAACTTCTGTCTTTATTATCAGGCTTCTCCACTTCCCTGAGAAATTTATCTATTTCTCTTTTGGGTTTCGGGAAAACAATCAATAATACCCCCTTTCCTCTTGCTAATTTAAAAGCAACTGAGACATAGACACCACAGTCAGATAGCTCAAAGTATCAGCTACAAAACTGGATTGGAAGACAGAGTTGAGAGGTGAGACCACAACCATTTTCTATTACCTCCCCCAACCCCTGAATTGGGGCACCTCATCCACCTAGACACTGGTTCAATGGGACAAGCTCAGGCCTTCTCCCATAAGGAAGAGCAGACCACAATAAAAGCCTTAGATGGAAGATCTGGAATTGGGAGAGCAGATTATTCTCAATTTATTGTCAAAAACTGATTACTTAGGTAAGTCTTTCCTAACTTGATTAGGGGAAAAAGGAGTGTCAAGGAGAGATACCATGGGTATCGCTGTAATATATTACATATTCCCTCAAGGAAATGTTAGATTACAGGAATGGAAGTTCCCCTAATATGTGTCATTTATCATTCATTCGATTCAAACCTCTGAATATCTGCTAAAATGCTCCCAACCCCATTCTACGAGATTCATTTTTTCCTATCAATTAAACAGCTCTTCAGCCCTGGCTGATGTGGCTCAGTGGATTGAGCACCAGCCTGCTAATGAAAAGGTAGCTGGTTTGATTCCCAGTCAGGGCACATGTCTGGGTTACAGGCCAGATCCCTGGTCGGGGAGTGTTAGATGCAACCAAATCAATGTGTCTTTCATACACTGATGTTTCTCTCCCTCTCTTTCTACCTCTCTTCCCCTTTCTCTAAAAAAATAAATAAAATCTTTTAAGAAAAGATATCTCTCTGTGGCTATTTGCATTTAAGTATTTGGATGATAAACCAGTTTTCTCACTTCCACTGTTGTTTTCTGATAATACCCAATTTGCAAGTTTTTCCCCAGCATATCAGTTCTCAGCCAAATACTTTCAACAACATACTGTATTAAGAAAATTAGATATTTCTCATATAATATGTGACTTGACTTTTTCAAATTAAATTCTACAGAGTAATTATTAACATACGTGTATTGTTGGATAGTGTTAAAGGGCCATCACAACTCTGTGGTATGGTCAATTTTGTCTTGTAATCCTTCCAGTTTTTCCTTCCTGCAGTCCTTGTCACATATTCTGTCTAGGTGCCCAGAGATCTCAGAGCACCTCCAGTGACGCTCACCAGAGCTGCCCTCATGGCATTCTTCTGAAGCATGCCCTCTCTGCCTGCATTCTAGACCTTTTTCTTTCCACTGTTTTGTTAGTCTTCTTTAAAAAATCCTGTTGCATTTTAACATGTGTCTTCTGGAGGTAACTCTTTCTCCACGGAAGTAACATCAATGATGGGTATGTCATAAATTAAAGCAGATTGGTAGGGAGACTTCTGGGAGCAACAAGACTTTTAATCACCCTTTAGATCACACGATGTAGGTGGCTATCTCCATATAAATCCAAGGCTATGTGTTAATATTTGCATCACCTTGCATAAGTACATAATTATATTTTTAGGGATGAGCTATATATTCACATATATGGATGTGAATCAACTTTCATATGTCCATGTCCATGCAAACCCCTCATTAGTACATCAATAAAACATCTTCCTTGTTCACTTGGAACCCTTAGTTTCTGGCAGTAAGGAAAGTATATCCATGTTGATCTCATAAAATTAATTACTACTTTTTTAAAAAGAAAAAACTATGCTAGATATAAACATAATTAAATGGTGATCTGCATCTCTGAGTCTAAGTGCTACAAAATAGGCCAGCTTGGAATGCACCCACCACCATCTGCCACTTAGCAACTTAGAAACCCCACCTTCCAGCCTCCCTTGACCTCAAAACTGACTTGGCTTAGAGCAGACCTCTCTGACTCTTAACACAAACTGCTTTCCTCACCCTTGGTTACATTCCAAGAAACTCCAGATCCGCTTGTGAGGCCAAGGTATGGTGTTATAGGGTATCCCTAATGCCCACCTCCAACCCTGAGGCCTTGTACCATTTGCTATTACTTCATATTTATTCTATTTATGCCTATGACTCAGGTGAATAGGGGAACTTGTAATAAGCAAAAAAGATTGGTGGGTATCTCTGATGGAAACTATGTGCTCTTTAGAGCAGATTATTCCGGGTTCTTTGACTTCAGTCTTTCATTGTATTTGAGGTGTTTTAAAACTCTGCAAGTTGTAGATCACTGGTAGGAATGAAAAATAATTCTTGTCTATGCACATGCAAATAAATTCCATCTGGTGGAGTATGAATTGACTTCCTTCTTCCCACAATACAAAATGGCAGTTTCTCAATATTTAAATATTTTAAAATTTATTTCAACATGTGTTTACCACATATAAATATGTATATCTTTGACTACTCCCTTGAACTGGGTATAGCATCTTACCAGTCCTCTCACTAGTAATGAGTTAAATAAAATCTTTAACATGTCATTTTTATATCTGTTTGAGAGTCATGATTAACAGGTGTGTAAACTCTTTGTAGACAGAGGCTCTGCAGCAGCTGGAGTGGTAGGTTTCTTCTACTTACTGGTTCTAGACCTTGGGCAAGTTACTTACCACTCCATGCATCAGGATCCATCTATAGGCTAGAATAAGAATGCCTTCTCTGTCTGCTCTAAGGCCTTGCCATAACAATAAAATGAGTCTACATATGAGAAAGAACTGTACAAAGTAGAAAGTGTTAAGTATAGAGTCTTCACTTTTTTCCTCTTCTGCCAGAGTAAATGTTATCCACACTTTAAGACTCCACATGATTCTCATTTGTGCCATGTGAAAGTTTCTTTGCCTGCTTTAACCACACTATTGCCACCCTTTTCTAAATTTGGATTTTATTTATGAGTTTTATGAGCAATAGCATACCAATTATTATGTATTCCTGTGTAATGATTTCATGTGTGTTAATTTCAACTGGTCAGATAGAATGTACAGTTCTTTAGATCCAGGGCATTGCCTCAAACTTGTTTTGTGTTCTCTGTTGCATCTAGCAGTGTTAGGACCCTGATAGGATAAATTCTTTGATTTAAATGGAACATGATTCTGATGTAAACATAGCATCTACCTTGCACTCAATTGAAGATGATTACTACAATCAGTATCAATCAGGAATTTATATGGTAGAAAAGATGATACAGGAATATTCTGCCTTCAGAAAAGAAGGCAGAATGAAAAATAGCTACTTTTTTTCAAATTTTAAGTTTATTTTTAAATAAGCAATGCATGCACATAGGGGAAGTTTTAAGAGCTAAAAACCTATATACGGTGAAAACTAAGCTTCCTTCTCTACTCATTTTTAGCACAATCACTATTTTTCAACATTTTTTCCTTCTACAGCTATCCTATGCATATACATGCACTTTATTAAAAATCTATTCACTTTTATACACAAATGGCACCATGTTGTATTTTTACACTTTTCTCTTTCATATAAAAATATACATTGGCAATCTCTTCATATTCAGGTACGTTATTGGCTTTTATGGTGGTATACTATCTCATTACATTTTTTAAATATACAGAGGGCCTCTGACCTTTCAACATATAGTTAAGATGATAATACATTTCCTTTCCTGGTAATCAAACGCATGATAGTTTTCTTCATATTCTTAAAAAATAGCTACTTTTTAATTGAGCTACTACTACTATTGTTTGGTACTATTGTAAACCCTTTACATATATTAACCCACCTGAAACTCACAATAATCCTATGCAGTAGGTACTGTTACTATCCTCCCTTTTACAAATGAGGACATTGAGACACAGAAAGATTAAATAATTTGTCCTAAGGTCACCCAGCTAGTGAGTGAAAACTAGCTCTGGAGGCTGGCCTATTAACAACTATACTGAGAAGAAGAAGAAAAGTGGTATACAAAAAGGTTTTCTGGGGAAGTGAATTTGCATGATTTTCATATGATAGTCTTTCTGATTGTGAGAATGGGAATTAGAATAAAAAGGTAGAAATAAGGAATAGAGAAGGATATTGAAAGAAAGAGGAAGAAAGAAAGAGAGAAAGAGAGAAAGAAAGAGAGGAAAGAAAGAAAGAAAGAAAGAAAGAAAGAAAGAAAGAAAGAAAGAAAGAAAGAAAGAAAGAAAGAAAGAGGAAAAAATGAAAATGGTCAGGACACCTTGAAAGTATGTGACCTTGGGCAAGCCATTTGACTTCTTAGTATATTGTCCTAAGTATGATGGGAGATAATTTATGTAAAGTGGATAAAGTAGTGCTTGGTACATACCAGTAGCCACTGTGGAAAACAGTCTAGCAGGTCCTCAAATGGTTAAACATCAAGTTACCATATAATCCAGCCATTCCATGACAAGTATATACCCAACAGAATTGAAAACATAAGCCCACCCAAAAACTTGTACACCAATCTTCATAGCAGCATTATTCATAATAGCCAAAAGTCAGAATAACCCAAATGTCCATCAACTGATGAATATATAAAGAAAATGTGATGCATTCATATAATGGAATATTAATTGGCCATAAAAAGGAATGAAATATTGATACATGCTACAACATGGGTGAAACCTTAAAAACAGTTTGCTATGTGAAGGAAGCCAGATATAAAATGGCACATATTGTAGATTTCATTTATATAAAATGTCCAAAATAGGCAACAGAATAGAAATAGAAACAGAAAAGAGATGAGTAGTTTCCAGAGGCTGAGGTGACGGGAGGGGAGGGGAGACAATAGGGCATGACTGCTAAGAGACAAGGGGTCTCTTTCTGGGATGGTGGATAGGTACTGGTGTTAGGTAATGATGATCAGTGCACAACTCTACGAACATACTAGAAATCACTTTAAAGGGTGAATGTTATGGTATATGAAATATGTATCAATAAACCTATTTTTAAAAAGTTAATGTATATGCCTAAATTCCTACTCAGGAACTGTTTTAGGTGTTTTTTTTTTCCTTTTTACTTCCCTATGCCTCATTCTTTACCTTCCCTGTCTTCTCAATCATCTCTGATTATGTACTTCATTCTTACTTGCCAGCACCCCTCTGGATTTTGATGAGACCCAGTATTTGGACATTTCATCCACAATTGGTTCAGTGATGGACACATGACCCATGTCAGGCCAATTAGTGCCAATAAGACTTAATTTAGGGGCTTCCATTGCTCTACCAGGAAAGCAAATGCTACCCCTGGTTTTAAGCACTATGAGACTGAAAGTACCAGGGGTTTCCAGTAAGATCCTGAAAAAGAAAACTCAACCCAGGGGAATTACCTCTTGATGGCTCTTGGTGATATAATTTGCATTTTGGATTAAGCTGTGCATGATGTTAACTGTACCACTGAACATTTAAGCTTATAGTAAGCTATAAATTTCCTCCTTGGATCTTTTGTTGTTGATGCTTGGAATGAAAGAATCCTAAATGATATGTGTGTTTTCCCTGGCTCCCAACCCCCTTAGGATATGATTTTAAATCTTTGTCCCTCACAGGATCCTGCCTGTTAGGCCTACTGTGATTGGTTTTTGCACACCAAAGAAGGGATATCAGAAAATTCTTACAGCACAGCACATGTAAATTGGACTTTCATGTAACACACAAATAAATGGGAATCAAACAGTTTTTACCTCTTAACTGAAAAGTTGAAAATGAAGTGGCAATAGCACAATGCAGAAGTATGATACTGGCATCAAGAGTTACTCTCTTCCTATCCAAAAGCCAGATATATTTATTACCAATAAGGGGGCAAACAGTGTGGAGGCCACAATAACCTTGAAAAATGGTAAATAATTAGGCTGGCTTCTGATAATTAAACTGGTACAATCTCCATACAAGTCATGTAATTAGCTATTTATGAGAGCCAACCAAGAGAATGCTGAGGTTTGGAAACATGTAAAACTCCAATCAAGGTAATCAATACATAGAAACCAAACTGGAATGTGATTGTAATTAAGTAACCTGAAACCTAAGTATATACAGTACTCTTCTGCACCTAGCCTCATGCTTGGCATATAACAGTGTCAGTAAATATTGTTGAATGAATGAATGAATCTGTGTGAACAGAAGGGTCACCATTCCAGAGGAAAATCTAAGGAGGCTGACATAGGCAGTCATCCTGCACATGAGGATCGGGGGACAGGTTATCTTACAGAGATAAAGACATAATTAGGAAAATGGATGTGCCAGTGGAGACAACAAAGGTATAGACAGAGACCTGGCTGTGCATGCTTGGTTAATGTACATCCACAACTGGACTACAGACCCACTCCCAGTGTGCGCTCTTGACCTTAGACACTACTGATTGAACAAGGTAAATTTCACCTTCTGTGGCATCTTGGCAGCCACAGCTGGCTTTCCTCTAGTGAAAATTATTGCATTTGTCATTCACTAAGCTAACCTTAGCACTGCAACTAGTTTAACCTATCCAGGGAGCTGTGAAAAAGACAACGTTTGCAACAGGGCAGATGTTTAAAGAGTAGAAACCATGCTAGATAATCTGTGTATGGCATTTTTGCTAGGTCATTCCTCTTTTTACAACCTTGCATCAGGGAAAAGGGAATTGAGCACAAATATTGTGCGGGCAAAACAGTTCTAGGCCCTTTGTAGCACCCAAGTGAAGGTCCAGAGGACCCTCCCGCATTTCTGCTGAGAACACTGCATTCACACAGGCACTGGCACATCTCTTGTTCTACATAAAAACATATTTCTGATAAAAAACAAAAACAAGTTTTCCATTTCTAACCTTACTAGGTCAATGCCAGACCTCATTTTGTTCTGTTGTGTGATTATGCTTTTTTATCAATGGAAAACACAAGGGCCACATTGAGTTCTCTGTGTCAGTCATAACTAAAGAAAGGGAATTTGATCTCTCCTTATTTTATTCTTACTGTTTCCTTTTTGATCAAAAAATCAACAAAAACCATTTGCTCAGAGAGAAAGGATATTATGTCAATAATTAGCCCATTCCAAGATTATGTCACACATACATACATAGTAGAGTAGAAAGCTTTAAAGGGACTGGAATTTGCAATAAGACTAGCAAGTTTATAAATTTGAGAAATGGTAACTGTCTCTTTAGTTCTGCTTATCTAAAATGCATGATGAGTGAGTTGTACTGGCTAATCGAATGAGAGCCCGAGCCTGGATCTGGATTTTCAATTTGCAAAGAAGCAGAAGTCAGTAAAGGAGAACAAAATGCTAATACTTTACTGAACTGAACAGAATCACTTCACCAGTTGATAAAGATATTGTGTTACCAAACTAGATAGACTCTCTCAGTCATTGGTGTGTATACCAATTTTTCCACCTGGGACCAAAAAGGGAGAGCTCAAGAAGAAACTCTGACAGAACATTTCTAGGATAGCCAGGTAAGAATCTGTTCAGACTGGCAGCCAGGGCACCTGGTCAGGCTGACTTTGATGATGATTTCTTTCTCTGATTTTTATAGGTTCAAACTCCTAGTTCTCTCCTGTGATTTGGACTCCTTAAGGCTATCTGAAGTATCAAAAGGTAACACCACCAATAATAATCTCTATACCTGACCATTAACTGATGTCTCTATACCCCTTAAGTGCACATGGAAACATTTATCCAAATATCTCTGTGTTGTTGTTGTTTTTTTTTTTTTCAGTGTTGTTCTCTGCTTTCAAAGAAAGCAAGCCTGATATCAAAGGCTGATGAAAACTGAAATTGTTCCACCCATCAATATACTGTGGGCATCCAGGACAACTGTCATCTGTAGATGTACTATACTAGGAGTTGAGCATTTAGTGGGAGGTTGTGATGAATCTAGCACCATAGGTATGAGCCAGCTGCCAATGAGATCAGGAGTCTCAGAACACCCTCACCTTGTTCATCATCTCTTCCATCTGTTCTGTTCCCAAATTGTTTCAGTTATCTTTGGGGCCTATCTCAACTTTAGTCCCAGACCTGATGCTTAATAGTCTGCTTCCAGAAGGAACTTCTTTTTAGCCTTGGCTCACATTTGGCTCTTGGATTATGTTTGCTTTCTCTGCTACAGGTAAATGCTTTACCTGAACCAGAAACCAAATCCCAGAAAAGTTGGAAGGTGGAGGGAAGCAACATGGAAAAAGACATTTTGGCTCACATGGAGGCTCTGATGACCGAGGCAAGTGATGCAGATTCAGTCACAGCACCAGCAGGACCTCTGCCTGCAGTTCAGAATCCACTTGAAGATGCTACTCTCTCTGAAAGTAATGGGGAAAATGTGGGGCAGAAAAGCATGGGTCAAGTAGAGAGTGATGAGGTGGAAAAAAGATCTGTTCTTAGTTTGTGTCCAAGTGCAGGGTCTCATGCCCTATGCCTACATGTGACTCCCATTCATGCTGCATTGCAGGGAGCTAACAGCAGGAGAAATGTAAGAAATAAAAACAGTCACAAAAGGAGAAATATGAAGAAGAAAAGGGTTGTGTTTATTCCTTGGCCTCTGATACTACAGACTCTAGCAGCTTTTGTGGCCCCAATTCTGGGTTTCTTTTGTGTTATGGAGGCTCATACTGGAGACAATGTAGGGCATGAAGAGAGGGAGCAAGTGGGGAGTGATGAGAAGGAAAATACATCAGTTCTCACTAAGCCTTGCATGGCACCTGCTTGTGCTTTGTGGCTAGCAACAAGCCCATTTCAGCCCTCTTCTGAGGGGGCCTCTCTAGCAGCCAATGAAGAGAAAATAGTAGGGCAGACAAGCAGCCATAAAGAGAGAAATCAAAAGGATGAAAAGATTGTGGGTAGTCCTTGGCCCCTGACAGTGCAGGCTTGGGCATCTTTCATAGGCCCAGCTAAGGTACAGACACCTTTTGCAGGGGCTTCAGCATCTGCTATCAGTGAAAACAACATGAGGCATAGAAGCAGGAGTCAAAAGTGTGAATTGGATGAAAACTTCATTGGTACTTCATATCAGAGCACCCAGGCTGGTGTCCCAACATCAGCTGTGGCTCTAGGCCAAGCTACATCGGAGGGCGCTCCCCTCACTGCTAACAGTAAGAGAAACATAGGGCAGAAAAGTAGTTGGAATAGTAAAAACAGGAAGAAGAGTGACTTGGCTGGTCCTTGGCCTCTAACAGTACAAGCATGGGCATCATTTACAACCATAGGTCCGGTCCAGACTCTTTTTCAGGGGAACTCTTCTACTGCAAGTATGGTGGTGAATGAAAGGAAAAATAGGTGTGCTCAACTGCAGAACAGTGAGAAAGAAACAAAGCCCATTCTTCCTTGGTATGGGAGGGTCCAGGCTAGTGCCACCTTCTCAGAAATAGTTCCTCAGCAAGCTTCCTTTGAGGAAGTTCCTTCTCTTGGAAGACATCCATTCCAAGGTTAGCCAAACCAGGAGAAAGCCTGAGGTGGGAGATGAGGAACAAGTGCAGAGCAGTACAGAGCAAATCGTGGAACACTGTCATGGTTGGAGACACCAGAGTGATGCCCAGGGTATCAGAAGTTCGGGGAATGCGTGGTGATGAATTTATCTAGGCAGGACGACTGCTGTTATTGGAGGGAGCTCTGCTCACAAGAGAGGATGGATACTTGACCTTGACCAAAACCCGCACCCATATCAGTATTTTGATGATGGGAATGCTGGGGCCATAGAAGATAAGTGCTGAATCTGAGACCATCTGGATGGGGAAATGGGGAGGGTTTTAAGATGCAGAAGAGAAAAGGAAAACTAAGGAGTACCCTGAGTTCTAGAAATGCAGCCATCTACATTTGGCAGGGAGAGAGGTGTTTAAAAGGCCACTCTGAAGAAACAGAAGCTCACTACAAAAATGAAAAATTTCCCTTGTTATATGTAATATCGCAATTACTCTCTTGATGGACAACTTCTCTCCTAATTAAGTTTTCAGTTTATAAGCAGTAGATCCAGCATAATTGGTGCATACAGACTAACACTGGAGAAGAAAAATGCCTTTTTCTGTTATCATCTTTCCCATAAGATTCTTCACATCCTTGGGAAAGATCTTTTACTTATGGCTGATAAACAGTGTTATGAGTATAAGGTGTAAACCAATGGCAGGGCATGTGTTAGACACTGAGGCCACTTCCATTGACTGAAAAATGTTATTGTGTATTAGATTGCAAACCGCATTAATGATTGCATTTTATTCTGGATTGGCTAGTTTACAGCTGTTAAGAGCACAAACTCTAGAGCTATAATGCCTGGGTTCAAAACTCAGCTTTGCCACTCACTGCCTGTGTTTCTCTGAGTGAGTTACTCTTGTCTTTTGCGCCCCGGGGTTGTGCTTGTATCACCTGCGGATAACAATAACACCTATTTCATAGAGCTGTGTGAGGATTAAGTTAATGCATGTGATGCACTTAGAAGAGTACACAACAAATAATAGGCCCTCAAACAATATTGCCTTTTATTATTTTATCTTGCAGGACTAAATTTCATGGAAAAGTCTAGCACTGTTATGTTATGTCTTAAAATTTATATAAATGGCAGTGCATACATAAGATAATATGATGCCCCATTTAAAATTATGATAATAAAGAATCTTAAAGTCATGAGAAAATGCTACTTAAGGGACAAAAGCAGGCAATAAAATTGTCATTTTGAGGTACTAAGATCTCAACCATGTGAAGAAAATGTGCAGCAATAAAGGCTGGGGGAGAAATATGCTACGATGTTATTGTTACTCCTCCATCATAGGGACATACATGGGTGATGTTTTCCTGCTTGTTAAGTCTTGCTGGTGACTCTAAAATTTCTACATTAACATGTAATCAGCAAATAATCAAAATAAATGAATGAGGGGAACAAAAAGAAGACTTCTTCAAGGTGGACATGCTGGAGGAGGTGCTGAGGAAACTGGACATTTCCTAGTGAAGATTCCCCAGCACGCAGTTGTAGGACAAGAGCTCCAGGCCCCCTTGACTGGGGCTGAAGAGAACACAGAGGACTACACTGCTGCCAGGAAGGACTGAAGGGACTAACATTTTTCTCAAACAACCTGTAGAAACAAGGGAGGAGGTCTCACTTCTGCTATAAGCAGCTATTGTCTGATTTTGCAGAGACTGTACTGCTCTGGCTATACTGTTGCTGCCATCTGTTACCTTTGTTGCAAACTTAACCAGGAAGCTTGGCTGGACAGCTAGTTGAGTATGGAGTGAGATTAAAAGTAACTTTTTGTTTTGGCCATTTATGTAGCCTGGGTTTGGGGTCAATTTGATAGGGGACTCAAGTCTTGGAAAATTGTAGCTTAAGGTAAAAAGGTATAAGCCTAGCAAGTAATGTGTATGTTAAAGCTTTTGTTTCGGAAACTACAGATAAGGCCTGTCCTGGCTCCTGGGAAAACAGCTGACCTCCTGGGGCACTGCTAAAGATTACCACCTGGGGACAACTGGAGGCCTCTGGGCTTTTGTGTTCCAGGGAGAGACAGACGACCACCCTCCCCTGGGAACAGCTAACTGCCCAGGACAGGAAAGTTGCAGCTTCTGAATCTCAAAGCCCTCACCGCACCTTGTTTATTCCCTCCCCCCACCCCCACACACCCCATTATTATAAAAAGTCTGGCCTGGAAAGAGAAGACAACATGGTGTGTTAGGGTGTGAACCCACCATCTTCTCAGATCGCTGGCCATCTGAATAAAGCTCCCATAAAGATTCAATCACTGTCATTGCTTACTCTGTTACAGGCAGCCCTAACACCGGTGTCTTTTCCAGTTTCAAATTTAGTTAGAATGAGGCCTGTGTGCATTTCCTGGGAATCCTGAAGGGATAGATATTCATGGATGAATCTGGGGGTGGGGTAGAGTCAAGTGCCCCTTTTATCTGTCTCAAGTGCTCTAGCAGGGGCCTTGGGAATATTTGGAGAAATGCCTTTACCCAGGTACAGGTGAAACTTTTCTGATGTTCTTTTATTTCCTTCTCCAAGGGGGTGCATACACCATAGGGCTGATTTTGAAACCCAGTGTGTTCACAGGAGAAAGAGCACAGGCTGACAGCAGGGCAAATTGCAATCAACTGCTAGCAGGTACTCAAGGATTCTCTCTTATTCACAAAGCCAGCATTCCCACTGCTATCCCAGCATACAGTTTAAGAGGCAACAGTTATTTATTTTGGCCTGATGTATAGCCTGGCCTTGGGGTCCACCATTCTGCTCTGTACAGGTACTGACATAGGTCAGGGTCAAGGACCCTCTTGGGCCAGGGGCTGAATGAGAACCCACCCAGTTTTAGATGTGAGAAGGCATTAAAGTTTTGAGTCCCTTGGCAAACTCACTCTGTCCTATCCCTGGAGCCACATAGGAGCAGTGGGAAGGATCAGGGGCCCAGAAACCTGCCAAGGTGAATGCAAATACCTGCACAGGAAATCATGCAAATACTCTAGGAGCAAACCCTATGGGACACTAGTCTGGAAGGATATGCAAAACCCAAAAGTAAACAGCTTGCTCTCAGAAGTCCTAAACAGTCCTCTGTGTTTTTCCTTCACCCTGTCATGCCCCTTACCTCATCCCAAACCATTTCCAACCCCCAAGGCCAGATAGGCAAAACAAACTATCCTTTCACAGAGGGGAACAGTCAAGGATACAACAGGAAGCAAAGGCCATCTCCTCAGTTACATTTTCTGCAAGGTTAACAATCACTCGGCTGTTTTCTCCTATTCCTTAATTACTCGAGTAGTTCAGCTATTAAGTGATAAATCCTCTGTGTATTCATGACTTTCCGGTTTAATTCGGCAGCCCAAACAGAAACAATCAAGATAATTGACCTGCCTCAGAAGCGTTAAGGAAGCCAGCTGCTCTGCAAGGCCGAAAACAAACTCAATGAGCAGGAGGATCCTGCCTCCCCTGCCACCCTCTTCTGTCAAAGAAATGCTAAAACAAAAAACCAAATGGGATGAAGGGCAAGTGGAATTGGAAAAGGGCTTTCACTTTCTTCTCATCACCCTCCCACTTCTACTTTTGGCTTTATCTGGGCAACCAGCTGAAGCCAACTGGTGGGATTTATTCCAAGTGGTTCATCAGAGATCCCAGTCAGCTGAGGGCATGGCAGAAAGAGGATGGGCTAGCTACATGTTAAGAGACATAATCTGGAAAGATGCTGTCTATGGAAAATAATAATAGTAATAGTAATAATAATAATAATACTTTTCCTTAGTTCTTCTAGCTGGGCTAGTAATCTAACAGAGACAGATTGACAGGTAAAAATCATATTTTAATACATGTGCACAGAGAATTCATATAGGCATGGACAGTCCAAAGACAGTTATACAAAATCAGTTATATATGCCATTTTGGACAAAGGAGAAAAGGAATGAATAGGATTTTAGATTCAAAACTCAGAGTGGGCAATCTATAGCTAATTGAGGAAGAGCAGAACATACATGGCAGAAAAATTTTTGCTTCCATTGACACAGAGGGTGATCTAGCTACAATTCCTCTCTGATTGGCATCTTCCTATCTTCCATACTTAACTCAAATTAGGATAAATTGAATAAGCCAAGATTTCTTTCCCTGAAACAGGTCTTTCCATCTTAATCTCTTGGACAGAAAAGGGGGAAGGTCAAAAGTTCTTTCTGAGTCTTTTGTTTCCTTAATAACTATCTTAATGCCCTGGCTGGTGTGGTTTGGTGGATTGAGTTCCGGCCTGCGAACCAAAGGATTGCCGGTTCAATTACCAGTCAGGACACATGCCTGGATTGTGGGCTAGGTCCCCAGTAGGGGGTGAGCAAGAGGCAACCACACATCGATGTTTCTCTCCCTCTCTTTCTCACTCTCTTATTGTGTTGTAACCCTTCAAGGCTGGGCAGGTTCAGGGCAGGTTCATGGTATTTGTGCAGACGGAAAAATATTCACAGAGCTGTTGGGATGTCTAGCATGCCTTCATCCATGAGTTGGTGGGCTACACCTGCAGCAAGCTTCATGTCTATCTGCATGTCTCTATGTGGCACACATCATGGCCCTTGCTCCCTAGTATGGTGCAAATCGTGGCCCCTGTCCCCTTGTGTACCTTTCACTAGTGAGAAGTCCCTACTTATTATTTAAGAACTAGAGGAGAACAAAGCCAGAAAAATGCCAGAACATTACATAACATAACATAATTCTGCACATGAGAGCCCACTTCATGTTATAAGAACAGTTTATCAGACCCAGTCTCAAAGCTATGGGAACACTGCTTCCCTTAGTCACCCAGATACCTCGGTGAGGAAGCCAGACTACCTCCACTTACCCTACACTTCCTCTCTGTGTAAAATAAACAAAAAAATGTTTTTAAAATAACTAGTTTAAAATCAATATCCCAAAAGTTAGCAAATTTGCGTTTCCTTCACCTCCAACTCCTATTCTTTCACTCACTCTTCATCCTAACCAACACCTGTTCTCTAAAAAGAAATACAAAGAAAGTTTGCTTGTCAGAATTCAGCTTTTTCTTTTGTGGATTTTGGGTGTTGAATCAGCTTGGTTGGGTAAGCAGATGGTATTTGGATGATGGACCTCTGAGTCTTCATCATTCAATGGGCATACTGTATAGCCAGATGCCTGCTTACTTGCTACAGAAGATTGTGTACCAAGCCCAGTTCTGTTTTGGCAGACTGCAGACTTTAGAGGTATTTTCATTCTGTTTTTTTAGAAAATAAGCTCCAGTTTAGCTGGCCTAACATCTAAACAGGTGCGTCACTCACATTCTCTTTATTAACAGGTTGTTCTTTGCCCATTCAGGGCCTGACTTACCTCTAGATGGCTGACTAGAAAGTCACTCTCAATTTCAAACTCCCAAGACCAAGCAAGCATCCTCATCCAGCAACACAGTGTTTGGCTCTCAAACCCACTAAACTCAATATTTCTCCTTGACTGAATGGTGGGAGGGAGTTTTGTTGGCCCAGGGCCAACCTCTTTTGTGAGTGAACCATGTTTAAGTGTTTAAATGAGGAAATATCTGCTTGGAACCAATTTTTCTCATGCAGTCTGTATTTTGTCCCCTTTCAAATTGTCACACACACAGGTGACAGATTGGTCTTTCAAATGTTAATTTTCCAACTTTTTATTTTGAAGTAATTATAGTTTCACAGGAAGTTACAAAAACAGTGCTGAGAGATCTCTTGTACCCATCACCCAGATTCCCTGACCACCAATGATAACATCTTAAACATAGTTATAGTGCATTATCAAAACTGGGCTCAATATGCCCTGGCTGGTTTGGCTCAGTGGATTCAGCGCCAGCCTGTGAACCAAAGGGTAGCCTGTTCGATTCCCAGTCAGGGCACATGCCTGGGTTGTGGGCCAGGTCAGATCTAGAGTAGATTGATGTTTATCTCCCTCTCTTTCTCCCTCCCTTCTCCTCTAAAATAAATAAATAAAATCTTAAAAAAAAACTGGGCTCAATATAATTAACTGCAGATGTTGTTCAGATTACAGCAGGGAGAGATGAAATTGTATAGTCCTAGAATTAATCTTAATGCCCAAAGCTTCCAATTTGAATGTCTAACAGCTTTTCAAGTCCCTCTGTGGTTAGACCCCATCAAACTCAAGCAGCCAGAGTTCCAACTGCTGTCTTAAGTACATACACCTATTTTTGTGGGATTACTGCACTCATTGTTCAGGTGATACTCATCACTATTTCTGGGCCTCTGCTTCAGCAATTCTCCCCTCACTCAGCCTTTTTCAAACTGTACCCTTTCATTGAAGCCCAGGTTACATGTTGCCTTTTTTCTGTGAAACTTTGCTGAGTTACTCCAGCCCTCTTTGAGTTTTCCTGATTTCAGAATCAGGAAATTTCATTTTGGCCAAAAATGACTTTCAGCATAGTTTTCATACTTTAGCATGTGAGGGATTTTTACAGTCTTGCATTATTTTTTAAAATTGTTGATATATATATATGCATATATATAACAAAATTTACCATTTTAAGTTTACAGTTATGTGGCATTAAGTATATTCACACTGTTGTCAGCCATCAGCACTATATAGTTCCAGAATTTTTACTTCATCCCAAACTAAACCTTTGTACCCATTAAACAATGACTCCCTATGTTCCTCCTCTACACAGTCCCTGGTAGCCATTATTTTACTTTCTGTTTCTATAAATTTGACTATTTTAGGTACATCATATAAGGAGAATCCTGTGATATTTACCCTTTTGTTGAATTATTTAAAAAATCATTTCAAGACTTTTGCTAGATAGAAACTCTTTAAGGGCCCAGCACCCAGCTGAAATAACAACGAACTAGATAAGTAGTATAACACAGGAGGTCCAAACCAGGGAGCTGTACTGCACTTGTGTTCATGATAATCCAAAAGAAAACCACCTGAAGGACCAGCTGATATGGACATGCTGTGGACATGCTGTGGACATGCTGTTTGTTACTCACATTGCAGAGGAGCGCCTCAATATCTGCAGATTGGTGCAAGAGCAACTGCACTCTGCCTCCCACCTTGGTGTTACTTACAGGGTTAGGAAGGGAGTAGCAGCGGTGGAGGGAGCTGCAGTAGCATGTCAAAGAAAATGCTACAGGGGTGTGGTAAACACAGGGGCCTTGACAAGGCTAGGATTCCAGATACAGACTATTTTCCTTGCTCCTTATAGCTGCTGGCCAGGCAGCAATCTGTTCTCTGAGGTACAGGGGCCATGTCCTGAGTCACACCACAGGAAGGTAGGTAGGTAGATAGATAGATAGATAGATAGATAGACAGACAGACAAATGGATAGATCTTCTCTCAGTATCAAGCATAATTCTGGGTAATTAATAGATGGGGATTTTTGTCACCTTTTCAGGAAATCAAACCCTTCATTTAAAAAAAAAAAAAACAGGAAGGTCTTAAAAGATACTTCCCTGAGCTTTTATTGTGGCTTTCCCAAATTTGGGTTAGAAACACATTTGGGGGCTGGGCCTGCATGTGCTTAGGCACAGCAGGTTTGGGCTGTGGTCAGTGTGATAGGGTATGTATGCTGCCAAAGTTGCCTTCGTTTTGGCCCATTTACAGAGGTCAATATGGAGCTCATTGAGGGCACAGACAATATTCCTTCAATGTTCCAAATGCACCAAATAATGTCATAATGCACTGGGGTTCAGAGCTGAGAGTTGGAGGTATGTGTTACATGGTTATAAAGGAATTTGATAACCAAATGAAGATGTGGAAAATCTTGGCACCAGGTGATAGGACAAACCAAGGCCTGCAGGGCAACATATTCAGCTATTGGTTTTGTTATTGGACAACAGTGAATAACAGTAAGAGCCATGATGAATGCAGTAAATGTCAAGCATCACTCTAGGCACTTGATACATATTATCTCTAATCCTGATAAAAATTTTAAGGGGTAGGTACTATTTTTAATACCTTAGTTTTCATTCTACAGATGAACGATCTGAGACATAGGAAGGTTGAGTCATTTACAAAGTTAGTAAGAAGATTCAAGATTTAAATTCAGAGGCTCCACAGTCTTCTCTCCAGGAGTCATGTGAGAAATTGAAGACCATGCATCTTGAGAGAACGAAGCACTTTTGGCTGGTGAGCTTGATACAGGGTGCAGCCAGGAGGGGGGGGGGCAAAAGTAGGGATTTGGAATGGGGCCCAGAACTCAGGGTGTCCAGGAAATATTAGAGGGACATATAAGATGTCCTCACCCCTTCCCCCACAGGTATGAGTTGGGGAAAGGGACACATGGAGCAGGGACATGCAGAGCTGCTAATCCATGGCATGGTCATTTAACATATCTATAGCCTTTGGCTGGTGGCTTAGATGTGTTAAATAGCTGTGGCCATGCTCTGAGCCAGGAGGATGGAAAGGACTTCCCCCAAGACGTGACTGGGGGAGGAACTCCAAGTTACAGCACCTGCGTGGGAGCTTGGAGAAGATAGGCTCCAGAAAATGGGGACACACCTGCCCACACTCATTTATGGCATCCCAGTAAACTTGGAATAATACGGGAATGCTGGCAGGTGTAACTGATTGTAGGAGGAATCGGAAATGGGGGTACAGAGGAGATTTAGCGCAGGGATTTAAACTGAGACACGGCAGCCGTTAAGAGATTCTATGCGGTTTCACCAGAGTCAGGACCCCCACAGCCCTGTGAGGGAGAATCACCATGTGGCTTTGACAGAGAATTGCCACTCGGCTTTGGCAGAGTGGAGACCCTCTCACAGCTTTGGTGAAGAGGGAGAGCCACGAGGTTTTGCTAGAGTGGGGACCCCTTCCCTGCAACTTCAGTAGAAGAGGACCACGCGGCTTTGAGGTGCTCCCTTTGGCTGCGTGGCCTGGGAAGCAGCAGAGACTTTGCGTGGAAGAAGGGTGAACGAACTCTTGCCAGTAGGCCATGATAAGGCGCCACATGGCTTTGGATTAATTAGAGATCCTGCCTGGAGGACGACACAGCCGACAGTGTCAAGAGCCTGGTTCCTGGACGTGTGCTTCTCTTCCTTGCAATTACGGTACCCTGACTTAGGGCAGAGGGAGATAGGAGGCACTGTGGGCGTCTGTGGGTATCCTAAAGGACTTGGATATTTTAATGAAGACCTTAGGTTGCTACTTTAACTCTGTATAGCAATAAATAAACATTTCCTTTCCTTTTCACAGATCCCTGGCTTTGAGAGACATCTTTCCATAAGGCGGCGGACATAACGGACCTTCTATAAACTAACCTTTGGCCCATGTGGCCTTCTGTGTTCTGTAACAGTTTTGGGGGGCTCCTCTGGGATCCAGGGTACCGTAACTCAGGAAGGGAAGCAAACGTTCGGGATCCAGGCTCCTGACACCGTCAGCTATGTAATCGTCCAAGCAGGATCTCTAATTAATCCAAAGCCATGTGGCACCTTCTCATGGCCTACTGGCAAGAGTCCTTTCCCCACTCTTCCTGGTAAAATCTTTCTTGCTTCCCAGGCCACGCAGTCTAAAGGAACACCCCAAAGCTGGGTGGTCCTCTTCTACCAAAGCTGTGGGGAGCCGGTTTGTCTTACTCTAGGAAATGAATGATATCCAGAAATTTCTTTACCTAGCTGTGGGTCTCTTGGGCCCAGTCCACTTCATGCATACAGGAAGTGGCCCCAAAGTGGCTGACTGGGTTCTAGAACAATATATATCCTGCAGAAATACTTCCTGTCACAGCACTTCACTGAGCTCCTGAAGCAATACAGTAAACAGTTTTGGTTCAGGTATAAAACAGAGACCCAGATAAAGCAATGAAAATGCATTATAGAGATGAGGTGAAGACCTGGTGAGACTTTGTGTTCAGGAATGGGAGGATAGTTTGGCCTTCTAAAAAGAGGACAGGCCAAGCATAGAAAAGGATGTCAGGAAATCCTGCAGGTGGGATATTTACAGTACATTTGAGGGAAACTAAGGTGAACAGCTTGGCTGAAGTGGGTGGTTCTTATTGGGGGGCAGTGGTAGATGGGGCTCAAAAAATAAAGTATTCCTAGGGAAGAAAGGCAGGCAGAAGGATTTAAATTTACAATAGGCATAAATAATGTGAGTAGAAAGCTCAGCTAAAAAGGCTTATCCCATGATGAGTGACTACTTCATATTGCCTTTGTAAAAGAAGAAAAGTTCATCAGGGACTTCCCAGGCCACCCTTCTCTCCCCTGGCTTTGACCTCTTTTATGTGCAAGCTATGGCAGTAGTGACAAAGAAAAGACAGCTGCAAGGCTAATTGTGCTGCTCAAAATTTTGGGGTTATCTTCACAATACTACACTAAGACACTTTTCAGTTGCCTGTTGTTGGACTTGGTTCCCAAGACTAACGTGACGCAGGGAATTTGTTAAGGAAATTCAGTCTTTATTCACAGTCATAGGATTCTGCTTCAAATCCATTTTGACTCTCTTACCCTGGTGAGCAGAGCTGGACAATGAAAATACCTCAGACTCCCTTTATCCTGCCCTTTTGCTTTAAACTTGGACCAGACTAAGAACCTGGCAACTAGTTTCTCATTGTCTTCTCCCTACTTCTCCCCTTGCCCTGCTTATCTTCCCTGCATTGAATTTACTACTAATGTAGGTAGACAGTAGAGGAGAAAACTCACCTAGAAGAAACCATGGATCCCTTTGTTATTGTCCTTCCAAATCCACTGGAAGTCTTTCATTTTTCATATTCTAACTTTGATGCATATCAGACAGCCATTCCTGATGTTACAGTGAGGGGTAGAGAGGCTCTGTGGCCATTCCTCCAACTCACACTTATACTCAGTCCATCTTCTGGTTAAGACCCTGAGTTTTAGTGCAAGGCATCAGGCCAACTAGGAGTATTACAACCATCACTCAGAACTATCAGAAGTCTACAACTACAGAATTCTACAGAATTCTACAGAAGTCTACAACTACAGAAGTAGTCTACAACTACTTGAATGGAAGTCTGACAACTACAGAATTAAAGAAACCACATCCATCCAGACTGGTAGGAGTGGTACAGATGCAGAACAGACTAGTCCCTCACCCATGTGTGGTGGATAAAAATTTGGGAGGGATATCTCAGGAGCAAGGAGTCCCAGCCCCACACCAGGGCCCCTAGCCAAGGGCTCCACTGCCAGGGAGATAAATCCCAACAACTTACGGCTGCAAAAACTAGTGGGGACTGAGTCTGTGTAAGAAACTGCTAAAGCCCCAAGCAGTTTCTCTTAGGGAACCCAAACATGGACTCACCTACTCAGACTCACTCCCTCTGAGCTCTAGCACCAGGGCACAAGCTTGAAAGGCACCATTGGCATATGGGGAGAAACTAAAGTGTCTGGCATCAAGGCAAGTAGAGGCAATTGTACCCTTTCTAAACCCTCTTCTCACAGAGCCAGAAAGCTGGTACCTTATATGAGACTCCATCAACTTGGCTAACACCTTTTGACCCACCTTGGATATCCCCAGAGACTTCGCCCCACCCAACTTACCAGACCACCCAAGCTGCTTTCCCACATCAATGGCTAGTCTTGGCTCAGGCTTCTCAACTTCCTAAGTCCTCTCAAACAAGCAATAGTTGGCCTCAGCCCCCATACCCCTTGCTAAGTGGTCCCAGGCCTGGCACTGGTAGCAGCCAGCCTAGATTCACAGCTTGGCTTTGCCTGGGAACCTCCAAGCAGAGCACAGATAGCAGCCATCTCAGATTGCTTTATAGATCAGGCTAGGTGCCCCAGGCAAAACACAGGTGGGGGCTGAGCTTAGTCTGCACCACCAGGGAAACCCCAAGGCCCGTGCACCCACACCTAGTGGACAGCTACAGACCATGTCAGAGCACCAACACCCTTTCCCTGCACAGCTGATCCTCCATGGAGGTCTGAGGTTGGTGGTCAGTGGTCACATCCTATCCTTGCAGCTGACTGGCCTGGGTAAATCCCTCCCATTGATCTGCCAACAGCAACCAAGGCTCAACTACAAGAGCAGAATGTATTCAGTCCACATGGATGGCGTACCTCGAGTACCCAGCTTGGGTGATGGGGGAGGCTGTGCCACTGGACCCTACAGGACATTTACCACATTAGGCTATACTACCAAGACATGAATTCAAAGCAGTGCTACCAAATACTGAGAAATGAGCACAGGGAGGCTGCCAAGATGAGGACACAAAGAAACATGGCCCAAATCAAAGAACAGATGAAAAACTCCAGAAGAACTAAACAAAATGGAGATAAGCAACCTATCAGATGCAGAGTTCAAAACACTGGTTATAAGGACGCTCAAGGAACTTAATGAGGACCTCAGCAGCATAAAAAAGATACAGTCAGAAATGAAGGACACACTAATTGAAATATAGAACAATTTACAAGGAAACAACAGTACAGTGGATAAAGTTGTGAATCAAATCAATGATTTGCAATTCCAGGAAGCAAAAAACAACCAATCAGAACAACAAGGAGAAAAAAGAAGCCAAAAAAAATGTGGGTAGTATAAGCGGCCTTTTGGACAACTCCAAGAGGTCCAATATTCACATCATAAAGGTGCCAGAAAGAGAAGAGAAAGAGCAAGAAATTGGAAATCTATTTGAAAATATAATGAAAGAACACTTCCCTAATTTGGTGAAGGAAACAGACACATAAGTCCAGGAAGCACAGAGTCCCAAACAAGATGGATGCAAAGAGTCCCCCACCAACACACATCATAATTAAAATGCCAAAGGTTAAAGATTAAGAGAAAAACTTAAAAGCAGAAAGAGAAAAGAGTTTAGTTACCTATAGGGGAGTTCCCATAAGACTGTCAGCTGATTTCTCAAAAGAAACTTTGCAGGCTAAGAGGGATTGGCAAGAAATATTCAAAGTCATCAAAAGCTGGGATTTACATCCTGTATCTCTACCCAGAAAAGCTATCATTTAGAATCAAAGGGCAGATAAAGCTTCCCAGACAAGAAAAAAATAAAGGTGTTCATCATCACTAAGCCATTATTGTATGAAATATTAAAGGGACTTATTTAAGAAAAAGAAGAAAATCAAAACAATTAATAATAAGATGGCAAAAAATATATATCTTTCAACAATTGAATTGGAAAAACAAACTAAACAAACAAGAATAACAGAGACAGAATCATGGATATGGAGAGTGTTTTGATGGTTACCAGATGGGAGGGGGCTGTGGGGGAATGGGTGAAGAGGTGAGGGAATTAAGAAATACAATAGGTAGTTACAGAATAGCCATGGGGATGTAAAGTACAGGATAGGGAAGGGAGTAGCCCAAGAACTTATACACATGACCTGTGGACATGAACAATGGTGTGAGGATTGCCTGAGGGAGTGGGAAGGTGCTGAATGGAGGAAACAAAATGGAAACAATTGGGACAACTGTAATAGCATAATCAATAAAATATAATTAAAATAAAAATTAAATTAAATTTAAAAAGAAACTAAAAGAAAAGAATCTTTGTTACTACAATTTTAAATGTAGGCATTATATTCTGTTTTATGTATGTACTACCATTGACGTAACTTCTAGGAGTGTAAATCTTAATACATTATTCAGCACTAAATTTCATGGAAAGGTCTGTTGCTGCAGTTATTATGTGTCCTAATAATCCTTTAGGTCTTTGTTGGATGCAAAACTTACCTCCATCTATTTGCTGAAGTCTGGAAAACATAACCCTGAAAAATTTCCTGTCTAACTGTTGTTTAAAGTCCCGGGGTGTCTTCAGCTGTGTGGCTTTCAAGTCACCTGTGTGGCAATGCTTACTGTAGTCCATTCCATGCTTCTAACATGCAGCTCTGTTATCCATGTAATGGAATATTCAACTTGTCTAGGTTTGCCTAAGACTTTCTAATTTTAGCAGGAAACATCCTGTATCTCTAGAACCATCTCAGTCCTGGGCAGATCTGAATGGTGGGGAGACTGTCAACTTTAGCACTGAAAAGTTGTGCATCCTCAAAGACCCTTCAGTCCTGGGTAAATACAAACATTTGGTCACTCTCCATAAGACTCCATAAGGAACTGGCTTATGGCATTCTTTTTACCAGAGATATTTGCATTTTAATAATAATGTCTTCTAAATCATGAAGCCTTCACAACCCAAAGGAATGGGTGGCTAATAATGGAATTGTGGGTAATGGAACAAATTGGTGGGAAAGTGATTTACCTCCACCCTCACCTCAAGACTTTCAATTCTCATTCAAGTGACTGCACACTGCCAATTCTTTCCAGTAGTCAACATGCTGTGTTCATTACAATTGTCAGGAGTCCTTATCTCCTAGAACATTCATTCTCAAACTTAAGCTTGCATCAGAGTCACCTTGAGAGCCTTGTTAAAAACATGATCTCTGGCCCCAGCTGATGTGGCTCAGTTGGTTAGGTGTTGTCCCACAAACGAAAAGTTTGCCAGGTTGCCAGTTCGATGACTGGTCATGGCACATGCCTAGATTGCAAATTTGATCCCCAATTGTGGTGCATAAGGAAGGCAGCCAATCAATGTTTCTCTCCCTTTCTTTCTCATTCTTCCTCCCTTTCTCTCTCTCAAAAATAAAAATAAACAAAAAAGAAACAGATTTTTGGGTCCTGCCCCCAAAGTGTCTGATTCAGGTGTTCTTGGAGTGGGGCATGAAAATTTGTATTTCTGAAGGGTCCCAGGTGATGCAGATGATGGTGGTCCCATGACCTTACTGAGAACCACGATGTAGTGGTTAGGAGTACAAATTCTACGGACCAACTGCCTGATTTAGAATATTCATTTTAATACTAACTGGTTTCATAATCTTATCTAGTTACTTAACCATTGTGCCTGTTTCCTCATTGATAAAAGTGGAGATGATAATAGGACCTCTTTCATCAGATTTTTGTGAGGCAATGGAACAGTGCCTGATCTGTAGTATTAAGCTGGGTGTTTATTATCATTACGCCCAAGCTCATAAGAAATGAGCTGCTAGTTTTCTTCCTTAAAGTAAGCCACAGATATTTAGGGTAGATGCACTCATGGAATCATTCCTGCCATGCCTGGCCAGTGGGCAGGGTTTGCAGCTGCTTTGGTTCCCCCCAGATGCTGACCGCCCCTTTGGAGAAGTTTTGTTGAGCCAACATTAGTATTCTCTCTATCCCATCCTGCAGAAAGCTTCCAGAATGTGTTCCAGGAAAATGTCCATTATTATATCTCCAAATCAGCCAAAAATATTTGAATAACACATGACCCTACAAATTCCATAGGCAAAAAGCCTTATTTGTTGGTGAACAAAAACAGCTTAGTTGACATAGACACATATGGACTTCCTTGTTTAAAGAGAAATGAAGTTACAATAGGACACAAGCATTCAATATACGAGGTCTGTCCAGAAGGTATCTGGCCATGCAATATGAAAATTAGAGACATTTATTGAAGAAGATGTAAGATACAAGCAACATTTTACATAGGACAATGACACCTCAATCTCCTTCAAAGTAGGCACTTAGGACCTCACACAGTTCTCCCAATTGCCATCAGCTGCCCCGTTGTATTTTCCTGAATCTCATCAATGGTCTGAAATCTCTTCCATTTTAGTTTTGGGAAAAGCCATAAGCCATAGGGCACCAAATTTGGGCTGTAGGAGAGCTGAGTCACTTACGTGATTTGATGTTTCACCAAAAAAAAAAAAACTGCAGGAGACATGATACATAACCGGGCACGCTATCATAATGAAGCTGCCAATCACCAGTTGCCCATAGCTACAGCCTTCTGAATCATTGCCATAGTTTCTATGGAGGGATATTCAAGCTTAATGCAAAATTTGATGCAGATTCATTGCTCAACTCAGTTATGAGTACAGGAAATGCAGAGTTTATTCTTGTATTATTATTTATTACTTATTATATTATTTCCATACAAACACCTATAAACCTTCTTCCCCCGCAATGTGTATACATATATAAAATCTCCAGCAAAGTGCAACCTCTCCTAGGATGAATGGAACATCTGTTGTCTTCCCTCCATGAAGTAGAGGTAGGCAATTGAGTGAACATTGAGCCCCTTCCCTGACCACCAGAGAAAAGAAGCCTGTTTTCTGTTATCGATTCAGGTTCCAGTTTTAATAAGTCATTGAGGCTCTTCTTGGTGGGCCCTGAAGGGCTATTGCTGGTGTCAGTAAAACAGAGAAGCATGTCTGCTAGAGACAGTGATAAGCCAGTGAGTATACAGCTGTTTTTAAGGGGGCAAGCACCACCCAGAGGCAATGGATATTTGCCAACTGTATTTTAGACTTGTGTTCCTGGATCTTAAAACTTAAAAAAAAAAATACCAGCTTTTTATAAGAAATATCCTGATTTTTAAAAATTTTGTCAAGCAACTGAAATCTTAAAACAATTACCAAACAAATATGTCCCCAGCATATATTTGCTGCTAGTATGACCTCTGAGTTATTATGAGGGAAAATACACTAAGGCTTTCAGCACAAATGGTGAATGAGTTTAGCAGGAGGTAGACAGGAAGGAGAGAGGCTGGGTAGGTGAGGAAAAGAGGGGAGCAGAAGCCCTAAGTATGGTTCTTGAATGGATGTCATAACTGCTCTGCGTGAGTGGGCTCCAAAAGAGAAGCACTGTGAGATGCACAGTGCTTCAGGAGCTGTGTTGGATCAGAATCCTCTTATGCTAGCCACCCAATCTTCAGAAGGTGGGCATAAGAACAATTAACATTTATTAGAGACCTACAATGCACCAGGCATTGTTCTGAAAACTTTGCATGTATCACTTGATTTAATCATCACAATATCCCTGGGAGATTGGTGTTGTTATTATCTCCATTTTACTTCATTTTACCTGCACCCCAGGTTTGCCCCACCCAGTTGACTTCATAGAGCAGGAACTTAGCTCTGTCTGTATGAAACTCCTCCTCTTAAGCCTATGCACTGCTGTGGGCAGAATGCCCAGTTGGTAGTTACCATGGGTTTCATATAGCAAATCCAACCCAACTCTAAAAAACTCAGGACTCATAGCCTGGTGTCTTAGAGGAGCTCCTGAACCTGTTCTTTGGGGAATTGAACTGAGCATGTCAGCAGGCTACAGTTGAGACAATGGGCAGAAGTAGCCATATTCTTACAGTTTTCTGTCCCGTTGCCTTGGGAATCAATAGAAGAGCCCTGAAGGACTGACCTACAAGACAGGTTAGGTCTTATGGGAGGAAGAGCAAGATTTCTTCACGTCAGAGAAAGTTACTTTGTATAGGACATTCAGGGAGGTATTTGGAAGAACTGGGGAGGAGCAGGAAGATACTGGGGATCCAGAGGAGAGAGGAATGAAAAGGAAATCTAGAAGAAGACAAAGAGAAAGTTGACCTGCTACATGGCTTTTCTGAGGGCCAATCTTGTATGGAAGCTGTTAGTCTGGTTGGGGAAAAGCCAGAGAAAGAAATGGGGTTAGGAAATCTAATCAGTTCAAATGTTGAACTAGGGCTTCTGGTCTCTGAACATTTTTGCATTTATTTAGTTGCGTGACTACAGGCACAGAAACAGGGCAATGTGAATGTAGATTGTGAATCTAGTCTAAGGTTTTGGTTT
Organism: Anoura caudifer; assembly: GCA_004027475.1. Lineage (NCBI taxonomy): Eukaryota > Metazoa > Chordata > Mammalia > Chiroptera > Phyllostomidae > Anoura > Anoura caudifer. The sequence continues at coordinate 121,885 of PVKU01004399.1, forward strand.
ATCATTATCTAAATAAATACTTACCAAAGGATTACAAAACAGGGCTTTTTAAGTTCTGTGTAATGTTCTTTCTGGTATTTCCTTAGGGAAATGAGATTGTAGCTTCATCAAATGATGGGTTATTTATTGATGGACAAAAGTAGCCAGTAGGACCATTTCCCCATGTTGCTTAGTAACTTTTACATACACTCATAAGTCATGACTCATAAGTCATGTTTATATGCCAGTTTAGGATTAGCATTTACTGAATAACAGGAAGTTCTGAAAAGATTTTCATATTTATAAGATCTCAAAACTTTTTAGCTAGAAACAGTTTCATGTCTACCTTATAATGCCAAAGGTGAAATTGGTGGGTTTTCCTGTCTCAGTTACAGACTATGAATATTTTAGACCCACCTGTTAGCTGGTAATTTGTGTCTTTTTAAAGTTTTATTTTATTTTTTAAATTTTTATTTATTGATTTTAGAGAGAGAGAGACAGGGAAGGAGAGAGAGAGAGAAAGAGAAAAGCATTGATTTGTTGTTTTACTTATTGATACATTCATTGGTTGATTTTAGTATGTGCTCTGACTGGGTATCAAACCCGGGGTGACACTCTAACCAACTGAGCTACCTGTCCAGGGCTTGCTGGTCATTTGATAATGCTTATTCACTGTTCCCCATTGCCATCATTATGCCTAATAACAATAGCTAACATTTACTGAGCAGTTACTATCTGCCAGACATTGGGTTAAGGAGATTTTTGTATTTAACTCTAATAACCACCCTACTCATGTAGGGTAGTTACCTCTATTTCACAGATAAGGAAACAAACCCTTAGAGGAGTTAAGTAACTTGCCCAAGGCCAGAATACAAACCCAAGTTTCTCTGCCTTCAAAACCTCATCCTAAACTGTAGAAAAAAATACTATACCATCAATGACAATTACTGACATTTATTGAATGCCTACCGTATGTCAAACATACCACTAAGTGTTGTATATGTGTCATCTCACTTAATCCTCAGAATGACTCTGTGAAATCATCACTATTATTGTTATTATCAACCCTATTTCACATATGATGGAAATAAAGCTTTAAGTAGTAATCTGCTCAGAGTTACACAGCTGGTAAGTGAAACAGCTGTGATTCAAAATAGGTCCATTTGACACCAGAGACCAACTCAAAGATTACCTCCTCCAGGAAGCTTTACTTAAACTATCTAAAATGTTTTAGGTGTCCATGTACCATGTTCGCATACATCTTGCTTCTTCTATCATAACATACTATTGATATTGTTATTATTATTACCAATAGTATCATTTTTGAGTGTTTTGTGCAAGCACTATACATACATTATCCCTAGTCCTCACAATACTATGTGAAAAGGGCCTTGTTAGCCTTATTACCTGAAAAACAGCTTCAGAGAAGTTAAGTAACTTGTCCCACATCACACAGCTAGTACAGATGGAGCTGGGCTTCAAATCTAAGTCTATTGATCTTCATTGAGTCTAAGACGATACTTAACTCACCAAACAATTCTGCCTTCCTTCATTTTGTATTGCAATTATGTTTACATACTTATATGATCCAACAAACCAGGATCAGTACACTTTTTAGGTAAAGGGCCAGATCATAAATATTTGAGGCTTTGTGGGCCATACAATTTCTGCTGCAATTATTCAGCTCTACTGGTTGTATCGTGAGAGCATAGACAACAGATAAATCAATAATGAGAGTGGCTATGTTCCAATATGTTGGGAGCTGCCCTGCCTGGCTTCAGGATCTATAACCCCCCCATGGCTAAGGCTGAGTGAGCAACGTTCCAACCATAAGCCACTAAGGAGACAAAGCTTGTCTCCCTGGCAGGAGGGCTGCTTCTGCTCCTTTTACTTCATCCATAACTGGCCCCCAATGCTTGGTTGGTTAGCCAATGATGGGTAAGATTCCTCAAGGGAGGAATGACCTAAGACAGGCATGGTCGTGAATGGGGCCCTCAGGGAAGGACTTGGGGGGCTATAGCAAAAGGGGGTGATGCACCCTCACCCCTCAGCTTTGACATAGCCTGAGTCCTCATTCTGTCTGCAAGAAGTCTCCTAATCTCTTGGCTGCCTTACTTCCCCTGCCTGACTTAAGCCTGAAGCAATGACAGAGGAGGGCCGTGCAGCCCTGTGTTGGAAAGGGCGGGTTCCTCAGGTGATCAGGCCTAAGAAAGAATAAATAAAATCCTGTGAAACCTGCTTTGCTAAGAATGCTCCCAGTTAAATGATAAGGGTCTGAGCAGGAAATGAGTTTGTTTCCCAAAGTTTTGTAGCCTTTTAGCTGACAGACCCTGACTCAGAATAAGGCCTCAGAGTTCTTTGTATGCTATCTATTGTTTGATCCTTACTGCCTGACAATGATTAATGAACTTTACCTGTATTCCTGTGCAAATTGAAACCCAATAAAAGTTTGTCAGGGCAATGGTCAGCACGCTCTCCTCTTGAGAGAGCGACCGAGATGCTCTGAGGTGCTCTCCTCTTGAGAGAGTAGCCGTGCCATCCTTTTTCCTCTACAGGACTCGGTAGTCCATGTGAATTTGCCTCGTATCTCATCCATGACACCATAGATACTGCGGGCTGGTGTCCGCATCACCAATAAATCTTTATGTATATTCAAGTTTGAATTTCACATAATTTTCATGTGCCATGTTATGTACACACACACATACTTATATACATATGCATATATATATATATTCTTTTAATTGTGTTTGCAACCATCTCATTAAAAAATGTAACAATCATTGTTTGCTCACAGGTCATAAAGAAACAGGCAGCAGGCCAGATTTGGCTCATTGGCTCTTGCAATAGACTGATAACTCCTTGAGGGTAGAGGTTAGTCTTCTTCATTGTTTTCTTTGAGATTTCACCTACTACCTATAGTTGGGACCCAGTAAATATGACAGAGAGGTAGTGTAAGATGATGTTTGTTGAAAGGTAGACTTCAGCTAGAGGATAGACTGTAGGGCACTTTACTTTGGTTCAAATTGCAGCTTTGCCACTTTCTAATTGTGTGACATTGGGCAAAGTACTGTGAACTGACTCTCAGTTTCTTTATCTAAAAATTGAGAGGATTCTGGAAGATGGTGGTGAGATAGGTGGCAGCAGAGTCCACATCCCCCTGCACACCAGTGAAACACCTAGCCGATCTTCTGAGGAACAGAGTGAATAGCCAACAGTATCTCAGCTTATATGAAGATTGGAGACCAAAAATTGTAGAGAACGTTGAAAAATCAGATGGTAAGGAGAGTGCTTCAAGACAATAAGGTCCATGGGAGCAGTGCAGGGACCAGGGTGGCTGCAGACCCAGGCCCAGCGCCTGCTGGGTCTGCTGCAGGTTTCTAGGGAAAGAGCCAGGTCAACGGCTCCCTCCCTTGCCAAACAAGGTTTGAGCAGCACCAGGAGGGACCTGCATGCTTGAAGTTGCTGGGGGGGGGGGATAAGGATGGAGTGGCAAACATACAGGGAAGTGTGCACCCATGGAGACTGTGGACGCTGGCTGGGGAGAGTTGGGCAGTGATGAACCCTGACTGGGCCAGTCCCTGATCTGGTTGCAGAGTGGGGCTGCATGAGAGGCCAGGAGCTTGTTTGGAGTGGCAGGCTTGAATAGGAGGAATTTTTCGAAAAGAAAAAGAGGCACTTCATGGCTGTTTGGGGAACTCTTTGCGGCAGCCTCCCCCACCTCCTGGGCCCCTACCCCAGCAGGGCTGCAGGCTGACACCCAAAGCCCTGCAGATATTGTGCACCTGCTGCTCAGAGGCAACTCCCACCTGGCCCCTCCACCGAGGGCCCTGCAGTGCTGACTGGCTCTCTAAGAGGAAGGCGGAGATGCCCCAGCAGAGGAAGCTGAAGGCCTCAGGGAGTCAGTAATACTCAGAAAGACTTAACTCAGTGTGGGGACTGAACTACCCTGAAGGGATGCTGGGAGTCCCTAGCATCTAGGAGAGCAAAGAGCGAGAAGGTGGTACATGAGCGGCCCCTAATTGGTGCACCTCAAGGACAGTGCAACTGGTGGACTGAAGGCCTAGGCTGGGTGCAGAAGGGCCCTGGGGGCCCAGTAGTAAACTGAGGATCTGGGCTGGAGGCTGGGCAACTGCAAAGAGTGCGAATCAGGAAGGGAGAAAAGCAAAACCAATCCCTCCTCAGCTTGCTGCAGCCAGGAAGACCAGCGGAACTGGCTTGGCCAGTTTAAAGCCAGCAGCAGTTTTTTTTTTTTTTTTTTTTTTAATTCCTTCTTCCTTTCTTTCCTTCTTTCCTTTCCTTCCTTCCTCCCTCCCCTTTTTTATTCCTTCTTCCTTCTTTTCTTCCTTTTTTTTTAACTCTCACAAGTGAGACAATAAAACCTGGAGCTGTGAAAAGACCAGAGTTAGACTCAAAGAGGGGATCATCCTAACAACTGAGACAGTGAGACAAACTTCACTTTGCTACCCCAGAGAATGTGCAAGTTATTGTATATTTGTATCATTATCACTTTTCCATTATTCTTATATCTTTTATTTTATTAGTATTTTTGTATTTCTCTTCTTCTTGTTTAGTTTTCTTCACTTGGATTGTTAAATTGCATTGTCTGAATGGCTTCCCTTGTTCTCTTTCATAGTGTATTTTTAATTTTCCAACTTTCACTTCACTTGTATTCCAATAACACACTACTCTAGGTCCTGCACTTCCTACTCTTGTTATTCAGATCACATAGATTCTGTCCTATGATTGTTGTCCACTACTATTGTAATATAATTGTAATATAACTGTTCCATATAATTGTAAATACTACACAGCACCCCTCTTGAATCTTAGCTTACTTCACTGTTTCCTGAACCTTACTACTGTGGTGGTTAACTCTATTCTCTCACAAACTACACCTATTTTCTACCTTTAATTCTCACTGTACCTCATAATCTGACCTCCGAAAAGCTCACTGCTTTCTAGATCTAACTCACAATCCTTCCCCCTCCCCTAACAAGAGTCTTATCTTCTCTCTGCCCTTTCTAAAAAGTGGCTAGTTGGGTGTAATATCACAGTTAAAACTACACATATCCAAAGGATCTCCTATCTCTTCTCTATGGGTTGGTACTTTAAATACCATAGGATACACTCTTGCTGTCTTAAAACATTTTGCCTTCCCCCTCCAACTAATCATAAAAAAGAGTAGGTGGGAGCTGTGAACACCAGTACACCTGCTGGAAGAGAAAACCCACCAACAAAGGAACCACCAATAGATAACAATGGAAGAAGGTGAAGGAAGGAGTAGAAGGCACACAAATCTCAACCCAGAACTGATCTGGAAATACAACTAAATGGTGGAGAAATTACCCAGAACAAACAACTGAACAAGAGCAAGAGAAAAGCCTCAAAACCTCATATGGACAGAAGAACCAGCTTTGACACAACCTGTCCACACCTGTACACAGAATACAAGATGTGGTGGACAGAGTGACCCTCAGTTAAGGAGCTGGAGGAAAGGACCCACCAAAGAAACACCCAACAATAATCAAAACCCAAAGACATACAGAAAGACAACGTAAACGACAGCTCAAGACCAGTGAGCTCAGGAGATCAAGGAGTCTACACCACCCAAACTCACAGATCTTCTACCATAGAAGTTCACACCATAAACCCAAGGAGGCAGAACAGATCAATTTAAGAAGCAGAGGCTAACAAGAAGAGTCACACAAACAATGGGAAGACAAAAAAAAAATCTCCAAATGAAAGGAAAAGAGGAAGCCTCAGAAAGAATGTTAAATGAAATAGAAGCAAGTCAACTATCAGATATTGAGTTTTCAAAGCAATGGCTATCAGGAACTTCAATGAGCTCACAAAGAATAACCAAAAAATACAAGGAAAATACAATAAACTCACTGCGAATTATATCAACATGAATAAATAGAAACTATCAACAAGGGCCAAGAGGAAATGAAGAATACAATTTATGAACTGAAGAACACAGTGGAAGGAAACAAAAGAAGAATTGATGAAGCAGAAGATCAGGTCAGCAAGTTGGAGGACAAAGTAGAAAAAAACACCCAGAAAGAGCAAGAAAAGGAAAAGATGCTCAGAAAGAATGAAGAAGGATTAAGGAAAATATGAAACGTAATAATACCCATATAATAGGGATACCAGAAGGAGAAGAAGAGCAAGGGATAGAAAAACTATTTGAAAAAGTAGTAATGGAAAACTTCCCTAACTTGATGAGAGAAAAAGTCTCACAAATCCAGGAAACACAGAGAGTCCCAATCAAGAGGAACCCAAAAAGGCCCACTTCAAGACTCATAATTAAAATGGCAAAATTCCAAGACAAAGAGAGAATCTTAAAGGCAACAAGGGAGAAACAGGAAGTAATATACAAGGGAGCCCTGATAAGGTTAAGCAGCTGACTTCTCAATGGAAATGCTCCAAGCCAGAAGAGAATGGCAAGAAATATTCCAAGTAATGAGAACCAGAGGCCTGCAACCATAGCTACTTTAACCAGTAAAGCTCTCAATTAAGATGGAAGGCCAAATAAAGAGCTTCCCAGACAAAAGAAGTCTAAAAGAGTACACCACCACAAAACCAGCTCTGCAAGAGATGCTAAAGGGCCTGCTTTAAGAAAAGGAAGGAAAAGAGTAAGAGAGAGAGAGAGAGAGGAATGCAAATATGAAAAAATGGCAATGAATAAGTACCTATCAATAATAACCTTAAACATAAATGGATTAAATACCCCAATCAAAAGACACAGAACAACTGAATGGATAAGAAAGCATGACCCACACATATGCTGCCTACAAGAGACCCACCTCAGTACAAAAGACCTACACAGACTCAAAGTGAAGGGCTGGAAACAAATTTTCCAAGCAAATGGACAGGAAAAATAAAGCCGGGGTAGCAATACTCATATGAGACAAAATAGACTTCAAAAAAGAGCCATAAAAAGAGACCCAGAATGTCACTTCAGAATACTAAAGGGAAGAATCCATCAAGAAGACATAAACATTGTAAATATATATGCACCCAACATAGGAGCACCAAAATACATAAAGAAAATCTTGGAGCACTTCAACAAAGGTATCAATAACAATACAACTATACTAGGGATTTCACCACCACACTGTCAAAAATGGATTGATCTTCCAAACAAAATATCAACAAAGATATTGCAGCATTGAACAATGTCCTAGATGAAATGAACTTAACTGATACATATAGAGCCTTTCATCCTAAAGAACCTAAATACACACTCTTTTCAAATGCACATGGAACATTTTCAAAGGTAGACCACATGACAGGACACAAAACAAGCCTCAGCAAAGTCAAGAAAATTGAAATCATATCAAGCATTTTCTCTGACCACAAGGGAATGAAACTAGAAATCTACCACAGGGGAAAAAACTCAATAACACATAAATTCATGGAAATTGAATATCATGCTACTAAACAATGAATGAGTCAAGAATGAAATTAGAGAAGAAATCAAAAAGTTTTTGAAAACAAATGAAAATGAAATCACAACAACCCAAAACTTATGGGACACAGTGAAGGCAGTCCTAAGAGAGAAGTTCATGGTGATACAGGCCTACCTGAAAAAATAGAAACATTTCAAATAAACAACATAACCCTACACCTACAAGAACTCGAGTAACAACAACAAAGACAGCCCAGAGCAAGTAGAAGGAAGGAAATAACCAAGATCAGAGCAGAATTAAATGACATAGAGACTAAAAGCACAATTCTAAGGATTGATAAATCCAGGAGCTGGCTCTTTGAAAAGATAAACAAAACTGACAAGCCTTTAAGCAGACTCATCAAGAAAAAAAGAGAGAGGACCCGAATAAACACAATCAGAAATGAAAGAGGAGAGATTGCAACTGACACTACAGAAACACAAAGGATTGTAAGAAATTGCTATGAAGATCTGTATGCTAAGAAATTTGAAAACCTAGGTGAAATGGACAAATTTCTAGAAAAGTACAATCCTCCAAAACTCAATGAAGAAGAAGCAGAAAGCCTGAACAGACCAATAACAGCAGAGGAAATTGAAGCAGTAATAAAAAAACTCCCAACACACAAAAGCTGTGGACCAGATGGTTTCACAGGAGAATTCTACAAAGCATTTAAGGAAGAGCTAACCCCTATCCTTCACAGATTATTCCAAAAAAATCGAAAATGAAGGAAGACTCCCAAACTCTTTTTATAAAGCCAGCATCATCCTAATCCCTAAACCAGATAAAGAGAGAACAAAGAAAGAAACTTCAGACCAGTATCACTGATGAACATAGATGCTAAAATCCTCAACAAAATATTGGCAAACCACATCCAGCAATATATTAAAAAGATCATACACTGTGACCAAGTGGGATTCATCCCAAGGATGCAAGGATGGTACAATATTCACAAATCAATAAATGTAATATGTCACAGAAACAAAAGAAAAGATAAAAATCACATGGTCATTTAAATAGATGCAGAAAAAGCATTTGATAAGGTACAGCACCCATTTGTGATAAAAATACTCAGCAAAGTGGGAATATAAGGAGCATTCCTCAACATAATAAAGGCCATATATGAGAGACCTACAGCCAACATCGTACTCAATGGGTAAAAATTAAAATCATTCCCACTAAGATCAGAAACAAGACAAGGTTGTCCACTTTCACCACTTCTATTCAACATAGTATTGGAAGTCCTAGCCACAGCAATCAAACAAGAAAAAGAAATAAAAGGCATCCAAATTGGAAAGAAGGAAGCAAAAGTGTCATTGTTTGCAGATGAGATAATAGTGTACATAGAAAATCCTGTAGAATTCACCAAAAAGTGCTCAACCTAATAAATGAATTTGGCAAAACAGCAGGATCAAAGGCATTTGTGTATACCAACAATGAAACATGAGAAGTAGAAATCAGCAAAAAATTCCCCTTTGATATAGCAACAAGAAAAATAAAATGCTTTGGGTTTGCCAGTCTTCACGAACTGGAAGAATTAACATCATCAAAATGCCTATACTATCCAAAGCAATTTATAGATTTAACGCAATACCTATTACAGTACCAATGGCATATTTTACAGAACCACATATGGAAACATAAATGACCCTGAATAGCTTCAGCAATTTTGAGAAAGAACAGCAAAGCAGGAGGGATCACAATACCTGATATCAAACTATATTACAAGGGTACTGTAATCAAAACAGCCTAGTACTGGCATAAGAACAGACACATAGACCAATGGAACAGAACAGAGAGCCCAGAAATAAACTCAAGTCTCTATGGTCAATGAATATTTGACAAAGGAGGCAGCAGCATGAAATGGAGTAAAAATAGCCTCTTCAACAAATGATGTTGGGAGAGCTGGACAGCTACATGCAAAAAAATGAGACTCGTGTACCAACTTACACCATAGATAAAAATAAAATCAAGATGGAGAAAAGATTTAAATATAAGCCATGACACCATTAAAGTCCTAGAGGAGAACATAGGCAGGAAAATCTCAGGTATTCCATGCAGCAATGTTTTCACTGATATGTCCCCTAGAACAAGGGACATGAAGGAAAGAATAAACAAATGGGATCTCATCAAAATAAAAAGCATCTTCATGGCTAAAGTAAACAGCATTGAAATGAAAAGAGAACCAGCCATATGGGAAAATATATTTGCCAATGATAGACAAGGGTTTCATCTCCAAAATATATAAAGAATTCACACGACTCCAATCTAAGAAGAGAAAAAACTTGAGCAGACACTTCTCCAAGGAGCACATACAGAGGGTCCAGAGACATGAAAAGATGCTAAATATTGCTAGCTATCAGAGAGTTGCAAATTAAAACCACAATGAGATACCACTTCACACGGGTCAGAATGGCCATCATAAACAAATCATCAAACAACAAGTGCTGGCAAGGTTGTGGAGAAAAGGGAACCATAGTATACTGTTGGTGGGATTGCAGACTGGTGAAACCACTATGGAACACAGTATGGAATTTCCTCAAAAAACTAAAAATGGACATGTCTTTTGACCCAGCAATTCTGCTATTAGGATTATACCCTAAGAACCCTGAAACACTAATCCAAAAGAACCTATGCACCCCAATGTTCATAGCAGCACAATTTACAATAGCCAAATGTTGGAAGCAACCTAGATGCCCATCAGTAAGTGAATGGATCAAAAAAACTATGGTACATTTCTGCAATGGAATTCTATGCAGCAGAAAGAAAGAAGGAGCTCCTATCCTCTGGGACAGCATGGATGGAACTGGATAACATTATGCTGAGTGAAATAAGCCAGGTGGTGAAAGACAAATACCATATGATCTCACATAACAGGAACATAATTAGCAAAATGAACAAGTAAGCAAAATATAACCAAAGACACTGAAATTGACAGCAGACTGACAGTGACCAGAGGGGAGAGGGGAGGGGATTACAGGGGAAAAGGGTGAAAGGTTTGCAGGAACTATTATAAAGGACCCATGGACTAACATGGGGTGTGGAAACAGGAGAGGGAGATGGGGAGGGCTGGAAACAGGAAAAAGCAGAAAATTGTACTTCAACAATAAAAAATGTTAAAAAAAATTAAAATGTAGCTAACAATAGCACCCCAACATAGGTTGTTATGGAGTACTTCATGAGTTAATAAAGCACTTACAGCAGTAACTGCCATTGTAATAATAATAATTACTATTATTATTATGGAAATGATATAAGACAATACCATTTCTTTTTTAAGTATATTTTATTGATTATGCTATTACAGTTGTCCCAATTTTGCCCCTTTATCACCACCCTGCCCTACACTCTCCAACCCTCCAGCTTCCCCCTTACCCACCCTTAGTTCATGTCCATGGGTTGTACATATAAGTTCTTTGAGTTCTGTGTTTCCTATACCATTTTTGACCTCTCCCCACCTATTTTATGCCTACCAATTATGCTTCTTCTTCCCTGTATGTTTCCCTCCTATTTTTCCCTTCCCCTTCCCCACTGAAAACCCTCTATGTGATGTCCATGTCTCTGATTCTGTTCCTGTTCTAGATGTTTGCTTAGTTTTTGTTTTCATTGTTTTTCTTTCTTTTATTTTTTTAGGTTCGTTTGTTGATAGTTCTGAGTTTGTTGACATTTTACTGTTCATATTTTTGATCTTCTTTTTATTAAATAAGTCCCTTTAACATTTTGTACAATAATGGCTTGGTGATGATGAACTCCTTTATCTTGACCTTATCTGGGAAGCACTTTATCTGTCCTTCCATTCTAAATGATAACTTTGCTGGATAGAGTAATCTTGGATGTAGGTCCTTGCCTTTCATGACTTCAAATACTTCTTTCCAGCCCCTTCTTGCCTGTAAGGTTTCTTTTGAGAAATAAGCTGATAGGCTTATGCGCACTGCTTTGTAGGTAACTCTTTCCTCTTGCTGTATTTAGGATTCTCTCTTTATCTTGAATCTTGGGTGACTTAATGATGTTGTGCCTTGGTGTGTTCCATTTCGGTCCAACTTCTTTGGGACTCTCTAGGCTTCCGGAACTTCCTGGAAGTCTATTTCCTTTGCTAGATTGGGGAAGTCTTCCTTCATTATTTGTTCAAATAAGTTTTCAATTTGTTGCTCTTCTTCTTCTCCTTCTGGCACCCCTATAATTCGGATATTGGAACATTTCAAGTTGTTGCAGAGGTTCAAAAGTCTCTTCATTTTTTTGAATTCTTGTTTCTTCATTCTGTTCTAGTTGGATGTTGATTTCTTCCTTTTGTTCCAACTGATTGATTTGAGTCCTGGTTTCCTTCCTGTCACTGTTGGTTCCCTGAATATTTTGCTTTGTTTCACTTTAGTATTTTTCATTTGTGTTTTCATTTTTGACCAAGCTCAATCAGTTCTGCGGGCATTTTCATTACCAGAGCTTTAAATTCTCTATCAGATAGGTTGGTTATCTCCTCATTGTTTAGCTCTCTTTCTTAAGTTTTTCACTGTTCCTTCATTTTGGCCCCACTTCTTTGTTCAGGGCCCCTGTTAAGTTGTAAGTTGTAAGGGGGTGGGGCCTTACATATTCACCAAGGCAGGGCAACCCTCCATGCCGCACCACTGCACTGTCTGTTGGGGAGGGTCCAGAGAGGGAACAATACAACTCACCTGCTCCTCTCTAGCTCACTTTTCAACAAAGTCTCATGTGAGACTGGGAGTTTCTCCTGCCATGGCAATCCCCATAGTCCACAGCCCACTCTGAGTCTCAGTTTCCCCTTTAGTCAGCTCTGCCCATGCAGCCCTCCACCTTGCTGCAGCCAGCTCAGCAGGCACGGTTTCTGCCTTGCTGAGGTTTCTCTCTGTCTGCCGCCTTACCAGCCTGGTTGTTCTGTTTGACCGTTTGTTTAATTCCTTGGTTGTCAGAGTTCCATGCAGTTTGATTTTCTGGCATTTCTGGTTGTTTATTGACTTTAGATCGGTTGTTATCCTCCTTTTGGTTGTGTGAGGAAGTGAAGGATTTCTACCTATGCCTCCATCTTGGCTGGAAATAGACAATCCCATTTCTATTTTCAGATATTTGCAGTCTTAATGGCCAGTTAAACAAATACAGCAGGGAGTAAGTATGAAACCCTTTGTGAACTAAGATGTTTACAACAATAAACTTGGGTGCAAAGTCTTCTTGTCTGAAAACTTCCTGTCTCCTGTTTTAGACCTGCACATTTTTGGTGACAGTAAAAATTCTCTAGGGGAGGAGGGATAGAGCAAAAAGGAAAAAGGACTTATGGACAAGAACAACAGTGTGGTCATTGCTGGAGGAAGGAGGTATAAGGGAACTGAAAGGTAATGTAAAAAAATGCAATAAAGATTCAATTTAAAAAATTCTCTAGAAGTCTTCTAACCAATGTCCATAGCAGATGTGATTCATTCGTCCTGCACAGTGCTTTCTTGTTTGTTTGTTTTTGTGTTTGAATTGAATATGTTTAGGCACAGCTTACACACTCCACCTCCCTATAGGCACCACTGTTCTTTACTGTTTTAAATTCAACATCTCTGCTTAGACCCTGAAGGCCTTTGAATGTAAAATCTCTGCCCTAGTCCTCTACCCAGAACTTTCATCAGGAGCCTTGGAGGAACTCTTGATCTGATTCTATCTATAAGCATCAGCCTGAAGGTCTGCCCACCCTCATCATTGGCCTCCTATTTCATTCTCATTTCTTGCTATTCCTAAGCTCATGCACTCTGGTCATGCTGAACTTCAGTCAGTTCCTCACATAAATCATATTCTCTCTCACCTCCCATCATTAGCACTTGCTGTTCCCTCTACTTGGAACATTCTTAACCCGGTTTCACCAGGTTAATTCTTCCTCATCCTTCAGGTGTTCAGCATAGATGTCACTTCAGCCAGGAACCTTTTCCTGACACATTAAGTAACTATTAGGAGTTCCTCCTCTGAACTCTCATGGTGCCCTACACTTCAGTGGCAGATACGAGCTAGTTTCTCACTAACCTCTTTTCCTTACTAGGCAAAAAGGAAGATTACATTTCCCAGCTTCTTTTGCCATTGGCTTCTAGTCATTTCAAATAGAGCTATAAATCATGCTATGTGATATTCTATGGGCTGTCTTCACTTATTAGTCTGTAGAATACAGAGGATCCATTGGTACACTCTGAGGAAGTCTATGGGATGATGAAGTCATATGATAGAAAGAGCCTAGATCCTGAGTCACTACCTGAAGGACAGCTGCCCAGAGGAGCTGCTTGACCTGCATTTGCCTGTGACATTAACAACAAACTTTCATTGTGTTGAATCACTGAGATGTGAAGACTGTTTTTTATAGCAACTAGAATTACCTTGACTAATATATCTTTCTTATGTCACAGTTCCTAATAACCCTGATTGTAATGGCCTATTCACTTTGCTTTACTATTCACTAGAATGTGAGCTCCACCAGGCAGTGGCGGGGTGTGTGTGTGTGTGTGCGTGTCTGTTTTCTTCTGTACAATATCTCTAATATCTCTGGCACTTATTAATTGCTCAATAAATAATTTCTGAATAACTAAATGAATGAGAATTTTATTCCTTTTAAACCCACCTTGCAAGAGTGGAAGGACATGTACCAGGCCTTTGGGTCCATGCCACTCAATGTAAATTTTAGAGTGCCTCTTCACTAGTTCCTAGGGCCTCTTCTCTATCTGCACTCTCTCCCTAAGTGATCTCCTCATTCTGATGGCATTAAATATCTATATGCTGATTTTTCTATGTTCATATCATCAACATAAAATTCTCCTCCAAATGCTAGACTCACATGACTAATTGCTTAGAGATCTATGAGGAAATCTCAGAGGAATCTTAAACTTAAGATGGCAAAAATAGATCTCTTTAATAGTGTCTTGTTTCCTTCTTCCTCAATGTAACTGTTCCTTTCCCAGTATTTTCACTCTCATCAAAAAGAAGCACCTTCTATCAAGTTATTGAAGCCAGAATCCTGCAAATCATTCTTGCTTCTGCTATCTCCCTCACTTCTAACATGTAATCAGCAAGTTCTATAGTTTCTAGCTCAAACATATATCATACACCTGTCCACACTTTTTTATTTTCACTGATAACACCGCAGTGTAAGCCACCATCACTTCTTGACCATACGGTTGTAATAAACTTTTAACTGGTTATCTAACTTACTCTTGCTTTTTCCTTCTAGTCTGTTCTCCACATATTAGCCAGAGTAATCTTCTAAAAGGGCTTTTCTTGTGCTTTATATTAAATTCATACTCTCTCAACAGGCAACAAGACTCTTGTAATCTGGCCTTTGTCTATTTCTCCCACCACTTCTTGGGCCACTTTCCTCCAATTCTGCCAATCATAATCTTCCCTTTAGGTCTGTGAACAAGGCAAGCTCTGCCCTCTCTCAGGCCCCTAACACATGCTGGGCCTTCTGCCTGGAATGCCCTTTATTCCTTCTGAATGCTCTTCATCAGACTAACTCCATAATAAAAACAACCTCACATAAAACTCCTCTTCCTTGACCATGATTTCTAAGTATGTTCCCTCCTCACTCTCTACAACTGTTCTCCGGTGTTTTCTTCACACATTTATCATAATTTGAAATTATATGTTTATTGCCTATTTACTTGTTGATTATCTATCTGCCCCTATTATACTTTAAAATTTATAAGGGCATAGACAGCATCTGTTTTATTCTATCAATGTATTGCATAGTACCTAACACAGTGGGTGCCACATAGTAGTTCTCTATAATATATGTTGAGTAAAATAGCAAGCATTTCCACCTAGCTTGTGTGATTTGAAAAGGATGGCAAGGTTGCCCTTAATTCCATTTTTAAAAAGTTACTCTCTCCATCCCATTAAACTTATAATAATATGTAAAATCCCTATTTGGGCTAAGGTACCAGTTGGCAAACTACAGCGCACTGGTCAAATCTGGCTTGCCATCTATTTTTATATGTCCAAACTGAGAATGTTTTAAATTTTTTTACATGCTTGAAAAAAATAAAAAAATAATAATACTTTGTGATGCTGAAAATTACATGAAATTCGATTTATTTATTAATTGGAATGCAACCACTCCAATATATGAATTGTCTATTGCTTATGTCATGCTACAATACCAGAATTGAATACTTGCAACAAAGACTGTATGGCTCTCAAAGCCTAAAATATGTGCTATTTGTCCCTTTACAGAGAAAGTATACCAATCCTTGTGCTAATGGGCTAAAGGATCCTATTAAAATTTGTAAGTTGTCTGACAAAAGTAGCAGAGTGAGCCATTATCTATCTGCCATCAACACTAAAACATAGATTTGATTATTTGATCTGCTTCAATCACCATGAAGGGACCTAAGAAAATGGGTTATAAATCAAGAGGAGTTTTATTAGGGGAAGAGAGTAAGACAGGTTCAAGCAAGTATCTCTCATTTTCCTTGAGGAGAAGAGCTACATTAAGTTTACCCAAAATTTGAGGTCATGAGTGGGGGCCAGGGAGAAGGGACAGTGGTACTAATGGAAGAGCCTGGTAAACAGACACTGTGAAGGGGGAGGTATGGCCTTAGTCCAGTAGCTCAGTTGGTTAGAGAATTGTCCCAATTCACCAAGGTTGTGGGTTTGATCCTTGCCCAGGGCACATAGAAGAAGCAACCAATGACTGCATGAATAAGTGGAACAACAAATAGATGTTTCTTTGACTCTTCCTCTCTTTTACTCTCTAAAATCTATTTTTAAAAAAAATAAAAATAATGAAAGTGTTACGGAAAATAATTCGGAAAATAATGACCCTGGCGTGATTTGGGGTAATGGAGTGAGGCTTTATTATGCACGTGGACCCAGAGGAGGCAGTCTCAAAATTCTGGGCCCCGAACCTTGGCTGGGCAGGGTTTTTATAGCTCTCCAGACACCATATCCTACATGGCTGAAGCAGGAGGTACAGAAGCTGATGCAAAAATAACTCTAGGGTTGAGGTGTCAACCCTATAACCTTGTCATAGAATAAGATAGGCTACCCACTCGTGATTTCCACTGTGATAAACTTTAGGAATGCTTGACAACACTTGGGCTGGTGAAGGTGGAAAGAGAGTTGTTCAGAGGAGCAAGAAGCATAAGGAAAGCCCCAAGTTCCTGCAAGACAGGGCTAGGGAACAGAATGAAAGCCAACAGCACTTCCTTCATGATTTTGCTCTTTGTTCTCCTTCATACACATCCTCCAGATTTAGGTTTGTAATCATCAAGACCTGAAAACTCCCATTGCTGTGAAGTTCTCTGTGACTTTCCACCCCTCTGAAACTCAGTACTTGATGGTTGGGATTAGGACAGAGGTTTTCTGTCCTCTTTAAGTTCCTTTCTTAACCAAAGGGATGCCATGTCCCCAGGCCTCTGGTGTTTCCTTGGGAGAGTTAACTCCTTCTACAACTTTAGCTGAGCATGCCTGCCACTCAGACAAGTGGCCTGCATGCTCACACACTGATATAACTCCTTTTATTTCCACAACTGGGCAAATTATTTCTGCTTTTCAGCATGAGTCACCATATAGTAAGAGCTACCACGAAGTCAGCAGTCCGAACATGCTGTTTATTTTTCTTAGATGGTGGGGAAACAGGAGAAGAAGAGAGAGAAGGAGAGCGTAGAAATGGGGAATGGAACAAAATAAGCAGACCATACACCCAAGGGGTGGCTCTGATCTCCTACTTCCTCCTGGCATGGAGAGGTCTTTGATGTGTTAGGTAGCCTTTGTCTTGCTACTCAGTTTTATTTCCCTTGCTCTTTATATTCTGTTTATTCCCTTGTAGATTAAGGAGCTTATTTTATGCTATGGTGTTGGGGCCCCGAGTAAACCCCCAGAGCCATTATGAAGTAAGTTTAGGAAAAAAAGTTCTATGAATGTTCTCACAGACCCTAGGTAGGTGTAATCTAATATATGAAGTTAAAGATACTATTGGAACAATAGACATGAATTTGAAGTCCAATAGCTATGTAGATCGCTCATGTAATAAGGTTTTACGGGGCCATCATACTCTTGGAGAACAGTATACAAATTTTAAGCTTAGGAGGGAGGATTTGGAGTAAGAAGCAATGAAAGAGGAAGTGACTCACAAATGAAACTTTTCAGCTGGTCAGAACATTCTGTCTGATGCATTTGACCACTGACATAGTAAGGAAGAAGGGTATCATTTCCATCTTCAAAAACAAAAGCTGCTTGGAGTGACTGTCATATTTCCACTGAAACAAAGTTCACTATCAGAAACCTTCTGGCATTGACTCCTGGACAAAATTGCAGTCATATGTGCACAGGATCCAATTGTAGATTTAAGTTGTAATGAAAGACCCTTGCTTTACCAGCACAATCCAGGAGCTGTACTAAATAGTCAATGATAGGTCTGATCTGGAACATAGGCAGTCTATCTGCAAAGAAACAATAATCATTAAAAACCACAGCCACTTTAGAATGAAAAATGGATGACTGTTTCATATTCACAAAGCTGTAATGTGATAGATTGAAGTGAGACAGCTACAAGCTAAGTGGACAGAAAAATGCTATAAAGATGTGCCAAGTCGAGACTTTGAAACATAGACTACAGTTGCTGGGGAAACCACAGCAGATGGAATACTAGGTATGCCACAATTAGGACTAGGGCTGTTGTTCTTTCTAAGGAAGGACGACTGAGTGCCTACTATGTTTATATACATTATTTTCTTTCTTAAGCCCCATACAATAGTATTATTTCCTATATTTTATGGGTGAGGAAGTGAAAGTTCACAGAAGTTAATTAATTGCTCAGGATCAAACAGGAAATGTTAGAGTGAGGATTTGGACCCTGGTCTCACTGGACTCAAAACATGAGTTGCTACCTGTAATCCCATTTTGTAAAAGAACAAATTGAGGCCTAAAAAGGTAAAATGGCTGATTATATGTCATAAGTAACAAGGTGGTGATCAGCACTCAGAGCTGCCTCAGGCTTCTGTGCTCTGGGTAAGATCATCTGAGGAGTCATTGCCCACAATATTTGCCTGGGTTTCTACCAAGCATTCTGGCACTGTTCAGGTTGCTTTCCCCAGAACAGCCATGCCTCTATGCTCCCATTTCCCAGAAATGATACTGTTAGATTACAGGCTTCCATGGATGAAGTGAGAAAGGGCTTCTCCAACCTGCCAGCTGCCTTACAATTTTCCTAACAGAGCAAATTGAAGAGTCAGCTGTTGTTGACACTATTGTTTGACTTCACATGTTGACCTACTACCAGACTGTGATGGAGGAATCTGGTTTTTGGCTAGCCATTCCTGATTTGTAATTGATTAGTCTCTGCTTTTAAGCTGCCCTGAGAAGACCTTAGGTAGTATTTGATATCTGTTTCTTAAATAAGAGGTGCTTTCAGTTCAAGTCACTCCTCCTCACACCAGATCTGTTAAAGGATGTAGGCTTTGATGATGAAAGCTCCCATGAGTATCATTAAGACGCAAAAGTGCTAATGCAGAGGAAAAAGCTGATAGTGCTCCAGGCCCTCCCTGAGAATGTGTGTGGGAGCTCCATCCAGCAGAGTCCTCCTAGCTCCTGCAGATGAGAATAAATCTACCAAGACATGATCTTCTTGGGAAGAAAAGGCTGACCAATCTCTCAGAGGAGAAGGGCCTCAAGCACCTCTTTCTCAATGGCCTTTTATTGGGTTTAGCTTGCATAGGAATACAAGGTGTATATGTAAAGCTCATCAATCATTGTCCATACAGTAATGATCAAGGAATAGATAACATTCAAAGAACTATAAGGGCTTATCTGAGTCAGAGTCTGATAGATAGAGTGACACCACAGGGCCATAAAACTTTGGGAAACAAACTCATTTTATGCTTGAACACTTAACATTTAAATTGAGAAAATTCTTAGCAAAGCAGGCTTCACAGGATTTTATGCATTTTTTTTCTTAAACCTGATAGCCCCCCCCCCACCTGACCAGGAACCGCCCATTCTGGCATGGGGCTGCACTCCCCTTCAGCATTGTTTCAGGCCTGAATCAGGTGGGGGATGTGGGCAGCCAAGAGGTTAGACGTTTTACAGATAGAATGAAGACTCAGGCTATGACAAGGCTGAGGGATCAGGGTCTTTTGTCCCTCCTCCATAATCCCCTTAATCCTTCCCTGATGGCCCCTTCATCACTGTGCCTGTCTTACGTTGTCCCTCCCTTGAGGAATCTTACCCATCATTGACGATCCAGCCATCCTCCAGGGGCCAATCACGGTGAAGTAAAGGGGACAGAGGCTGTGCCCCTCCTGGGAGGATAAGTTTTGTCTCCTTAGTGGCTTATGGTCCCAAGGTCTTCTTACTTAGCCTTAACCATGGGGGGTTACAGCTTCTGAAACCTGGCAGGGTGGTTTCAAAAAAGAATGCAGAAGCTTTTTACCATTTCAGAGATCAGACAGAGTTGTTAGTCCCAACTCCCAGAGATTAATGGTGAAAGAGTTGACATGGCAATCACATACTCTTTGAGCAATATTGCCCACACTCACACACTTCTACTGTACCCATGGCAACAGCGGGAGCACTGAGACTCTTCTGTCTCATACATTTTTGTCACAATCCTAATTTTCCCAGTGCTAGTTCTCTGCGTGTTCAGTTCCCTGGAGTCTCCTGTCTCAATTCTCCAAACAAGGCTCCAGGAGAATATAGAAAGGAACTCTTGCTTTTCCATTTTTTAATATAAAATGAAAGTAGTGGAAATTGCTGAGAGATACCTACACATAGTTCCCCTGTACTCTGTACTTCCAAAAGAATTACCTTGGGCTGCAAGGGAATTATAAATCACATGACAAATAACCAAGAAGGCAGGAGTTAGACATTTTATGGGCTGAGAACATCATCACATGCTTTAGAATATTGACTAATTACAATATCATTAATCAAGATAAAAAATAACCTGTTTATTGTACCATACACTTTTAACTCTAAGATTTCTCAGAATCACCACTATATTAATGGAACCACTTGGTGTACTTCATTGGGAGCCTAAACACTTTAAGTACATCCCCTGTTAAGTGAAAACCTTGAAAAATTCAGGGTCATCTATTTCTACAAATCTACTCAACCAGAAGATTGCACTCCAAATATAGTCAGTACTTTTGGTTTTCCAATATTAGTAAACTGCAACACCTTCTACCCCAGCCCAATGATTATGGTCATTGCCCAGAATAACAGGTTGACAAATCAATATACACATCATTTGACTAGGTCCTCACTTTTAAAATTAGGTGTTGGAACAACTTTACAGAAAAATTGAACCCTTGGTGTGATGAGCACACAATACAATATACAGATGATGTATTATAGAATTGTACACCTGAAACCTATATAATTTTATTAAACAACATAACCCCAATAGATTCTCTTTAAAAAGAAAGAACAATGGAGCCCAAGTCTGTCATTTTTGAAAAGAGAAAGCCAACCAGTCTTCCAACCTCTACTTTGCCAGAGCAGTGTTTGCTGCACAAATGAAGGAGGGGATTTATATATGTATATCTTGGATACTCCAGAGATTTTTTTCAACATCTCTGAGGTCTGGACCTAGTGGTAAATGGAATGTTGACTGTCATTTTGGTGGTTATCTGAAGATTCCAATGACTAGTAAATAGAATCAAGTTCCATTGTCTACATTCCTTTCTTCAAGTCAATACATGCACCTTGTATGTCTTCTGAATACAAAGCATGCTGTCTGCTGAATATAGATCTGCAAACATATTTGTTTTCTTTTTTTCTTTTTTGTAGTCTCTCTTTCTCTACTTGCTATTTCTCACAAACAGGCCAGAGTAGATAAACAGGTTAATTTCTGCTATGTGTACAGAAAATTTATGCCAACTTTTTACTCAGCACATGACTTAGAGAATATCTTATGAGAATAACTCAGGACTTGTGGAAGAGGTGGTACTGGGTCTGGTTCATAGAAGGTTTTGGGATGATTTTTATAATAAATGAAACAAGTGTTTTTAGTCTGAAAAACCACAATTTTCCAAACCCAGATACATGAGAGTATTTTTCTCTATGGCTCTGGTAACACTACATTGTTGAAAAAACAAAATATTAGAAAACCAAAAACATCCATTGAATGTAAAGATAGTGAATTTCCCCTCAGATTTCCCCTCAAATTAAACACTGAATGTATATAGTAATTATTACTTATGAGTCTAACATTGATGTGTTCTTGCCAAAGGCTCTTGGGACAATTCACTAGAAAATAGGAAACTTAAAGTCATAATTCACATAACTTATTCAGTTGGCAGACAGAAATTAGGATTGAAAGCAAAGAGTTCAGGAATTCTGAGCATACCAGAGACTGCAAATGTCTTTCAAGTAGATGAAACTAGTGGAAAAGGAAAGTACCCACCTTACCTCATCCCACTATTTTGCCAAAATAAGAACCTCTTTGGAAAACTAGGGAAAAGGTCAAATGACCTCTGGGTAAGGTTCTTTTAAGAGTTCATACTTTGGCCATGTTCTTTGCTTTCACAAGCATATTGTGCAATCCCATAATTCAGAAGAGGCAGCTGTTGGAGAAATGTCATCAGACCTCACTTGAGCATGTATGTGGGAGTTCTACTTGGTGTATCCAAACCAAGTTCCAGGAAGGAAAGATGCTTTTACTCAATGAAATTCTATTAATTTGTAAACCTAGATCTTAAGTTCAGAAGGAACAGTGAGTCATAAAACAGTGTTGATTAGATGCCACTGCAACCATTTTTGTTCTCACGTTTTGTGTGTGTATGTGTTTTTGGTATAAGGACTGGGGGGCAGACAAGAGAAGTCCTTGAAAGATGTGCTCCATGCATACATACAAAGTGCTCACTTTCCTCTGTTACTTTTTCCACTCCCAGTTACTCCTATCCTCACCTTTAAGCTTAATCCAGACAATTATTTAGGGAATAAAAGCATGAGTCACTTTGAAAAGCAGTCCTTCAGAGCATGCTATGTCTGTGGCTCAGACAGGTTAGGTCATTGTCCTCAGAATCATGGCTTATTTGGCTTTGCTTTGGTCTCCTGACTCACATCTTTCACAACAACAATTAAAACTCATGACCCAAGGCAAAGAAGCTCAGGTCCATGGAGTTGTCTTGGCATAAAGGATATCGAGAGATTGTTCATATTTATTATCCATTAGGGTCCAGAAATCAGTCTCTTCTCTTTGTCTAAAACAACTAGCATATGTGTTGGGCTATTTCTTCAATGGCACAGACCCACCTCCACTGAACTGTGGATCATAAACCCCTCTCCAGAAGCAAGTATGTTTATCCAAATTGAACGTGTCAAATAAAAATGGAAAGGAGCCTTGGAGCCCAAAGAAGATGAGGTGCTCTCAAGAAGGGGTCTCACAGAACAATGGTTAGGGAGGTCTCAAAGGAAGGGGAGGGTGCCATACGAAGCAATCTCAATGTAGTTACTAATTATAATGTATTCGTGAGCACATTGATCTTTTTGTTTTACTTCCTGCTGGTGAAGCCCCTAGCTTCATTGTTCTTCTGTCACTCCACCCTCACCCCATCACTACACACCACCCCCTTGCTCTAATCCCACCAACCACCTGGTCTCTGCTTCTGGGTAAGAATACTCAGAGTGCAGAGGTCAGGGCAATCACCCCATTAGCCTTACCTTCAGGACAATTTGGGTCACAGCCCTTTCAGAAATGCATAATAGCTAATGGAGGGGGAAGGGTGGAGGAAGAGCTGGAGAAGACTGTAGAAAGATTAAGGGCACAGGAAGGGGGAGGGGCTGCTATATGGTAGAAAGGAGGCATGATTTAAAAGATTAGCTACCCTTCAGTCAAAAAGGCTGGAATAGGGGAGGTGCATTAGAAAGTTCTAAAATCACACACAAAGAGCCTCATGGAGTGAACAATGAAATCCAAAAGAGAAAAACAGGAAGAATACCCTTAAAGTTTTTGAGGTAGGTTTAAGCCAAATCAAAGGAAGTCTGATTTTACACAGTGCAGAGGGAACTTAGAGAATCTCTTATTATGAAAAATGGCATAAGCTGGCAATATAAATCATGTCCCCCCAAAGGCATAGGAAGATTCAATATTAACAAACCCACAATGGATTATTAAAGCAAAGGGAGTGACATCCAAGAGGCCAATCTCAGGCCTCCCAAAAGTTGGAGCCCTTGTGAAAGATAAGACCCCTGAACCAAAGCAAGGGGTTGGCCCAACCTTTTCCAGTCTTAGAGTTTGGGGCAATGCAGTGAAGATTTTGTCTATGTTCCCAACATCTTTGGTTTCTAGAGTTTCCACCTAGACAATAATCAACCTACTGAAAACAATATCTTCTAGATGTCTTCTAAAGATTTTCCAAACTGAATTTCTACAATCTACTAAGTCACAAATAACTTTGAACTTGAAGTCATAAACATAAGCTACACAAACATCCTGGCCCAGGATGTAAGCCTTATTTATCTGGGTCAAACACCTAACAATCCAAATAAAGTAGAACCCTACAATGCACTTCACTTTTGCTAAAGTGAAGGGAAGAATTGGGACAGATATCTGGCTCTTTGGAAAACTCCCCAGGCAAATTTGAGCAAGGCCAACTTAGAAGATGAGTTGTTCTTAGGAAGTTGTCACTTGTACAGGTGACAGGTTGGTAAGTAGAAAATGGAAAAACAAGAGGGACTTACTCTTACCTCCCCTCCTCTCCCCTCCCCTCCCTGAAACAGGGTGCAGCTGAGAGGGGGGCCCCAAATAGGGATTTGGAATTGGGCCCAGAGCTCAGGGTGTCCAGGAAATATTAGAGGGATGACATATAAGATGTCCTCACCCTTTCCCCCACAGGCATGAGTTGGGGGAAGGGACACATGGAGCAGGGACATGCAGAGCTGCTTTTTACAGCCACAGCTTTGCAGCTAATCCGTGGCATGGTCATTTAACATATCTATAGCCTTTGGCTGGTGGCTTAGATGTGTTAAATAGCTGTGGCCATGATCTGAGCCAGGGGGATGGAAAGGACTCCCCCACACCAAGATGTGACTGGGGGAGGATCCCCAAGTTATAGCACCTGCATGGGAGCTTGGAAAAGATTGGCTCCAGGACATGGGGACTCACCTGCCCAGACTCATGATGGCAGCCCACTAAACTTGGAATAATATGGGAATGCTGGCAGGTGTAACTGATTGTAGGAGTTGGGAGTGGGGGTAGAGAGGAGGTTTGGCATGGGGATTTAAACTAAGATGCAGCAGCCATTAAGAGATTCCACGCGGTCCCCACAGCCCTGTGAGGGAGAATCACTATGTGGCTTTAGCAGAGAATTGCCACTTGGCTTTGGCAGAGTGGAGACCCTCTCACAGCTTCGGTGAAGAGGGAGAGCCACGAGGTTTTGCTGGAGTGGGGACTCCCTGCAACTTCAGTAGAAGAGGACCACGCGGCTTTGAGGTGCTCCCTTTGGCTGCATGGCCTGGGAAGCAGGAGAGACTTTGCCTGGAAGAAGGGTGAATGAACTCTTGGCAGTAGGCCATGAGAAGGTGCCACATGGCTTTGGATTAATTAGAGATCCTGCCTGGACGACGACACAGCTGATGGTGTTGGAGCCTGGATCCAGGATGTTTGCTTCTTCTCCTGAGTTATGGTACGCTGAATTAGGGCAGGAGTGCAGAAAGGAAGCACTTTGGGCATCTGTGGGTATCCTAAAGGACTTTAATATTTTAATGAAGATGTTAGGTCGCTACTTTAACTCTGTGTAGCAATAAATAAACATTTCCTTTCCTTTTCACAAATCTCTGGCTTTGAGAGACATCTTTCCATAAGGAGGCAGATATAACGAACCTTGGCCCCTGCATTACAGAACAACAGAAGGTCCGTTATTGTTGGTTAACTGAAAGCCACTCTGTCCACCACTTCTTGTATTTTGTTGTGCTGGTGAGGGCAGATTGTGTTCAGCTGGTTCTTCCATGTGTACAAGGTTTTGAGGATTCTCTCTTGCTCTTGTTCAGTTTTTTTGTACTGGCTAGTTTCTCCACTATTTAGTTGTATTTCCAGATAGGTCCTGGATTGAGGTTTGTGTGGTTTCCACTCCCTCCTTCACCTTCTTGTGTTGTTACCTGTTGGTGTTTCTTTTGTTGGTGCGTTTCTTCTTCCCGTGGGTATCCTGGTGTTCACCACTTCCACTTACTCTTTTTTGTGATCAGTTTGAGGGGAAAGAGAAAATGGTTTCAGACAGCAAGAGAGTATCCTATTTACATTAGCAGCTGGTAGAGAAGAGATAGGAGATCCTTTGACTATGTATAGTGTTAACCGTAATCTTCCACCCAACTAGCCCCTTTTTAGAAAGGGTGGAAAGAAGATAAGACTCTTGTTGGGGAGGGAAGTATTGTGAGTTGGATCTAGAAAGCAGTGAGGTTGTGGGTGGTCAGATTCTGAGGTAAGGTGAGAGTAAAGGATAGTAAATAGGTATAGTGTGTGAGAGCATAGAGTTAACCAGTACAGTAACAGAGTTCAGGAAACTGTGAAGTGGGCTAAGATCTGGGAGGGGTGTTGTGTAGTATTTACAATTGTATGGAACAGCTATTATTTACAATAATATTAGACCAACAATCATATGACACACTCTATGTGATCTGGATAACAAGAATAGGGAGTATAGAACGTTGAGTAGTGTCCTAATGGAACACAAGTGAAGTGAAGGACAGTAAATTAGACATACACTGTGAAAGAGAGAACAGGGGAAACCTGTCAAATGATACAATATAACCAGCCAAACAAAGAAGACTATACAGAAAGAAGAGGAATACAAAAATACTATTAAAATAAAAGTTTTAAGAATAATGAAAAAATAATAATAATACAAATATGCAATAACTTGCAGGTTCTCTGTAGTAGCAAAT